>JAGYYJ010002786.1:0-117291 GCA_019671005.1 Hibiscus mutabilis
GGACAACATAAACTACATTAAACATCAAACAGATATGTGACTAAGAAATACTGATTAATAAGAGACTTGAAGATCAAGAAAAGACGTTGAAGGCACTTACTCTTAGGCACAAACCAAAAACCATGGATGTATTATTGATAAAATTGCTTTCAGCTAATCTTGCTCCCTGCAATAAGATATTTGTATCAAAAGGCTTACATGAGAGTTCCATTAATAGACAAACCAACATTAACCAGGAAAAGTGAGGTATTGACCTCTCATACTACCAAATTAACTCCCTCAAAATTGTTGAAGTATCAAAATATCAATCCAATAGATTATGATCCAGCTTTACTTTTGAACCGTGTACAAAAAAATTTAAAACACAAGGATAAAAGCTTACATCAGCACCTGAAAGAACTGTTCAAAACCAAAACTAGAATAGCTGCAAAACTTTCCTAATGTCTCATCCCATCCAAAAGTTATGCATTTAGTTAAGTTAAAACTTTCACAGAAACATTTAGTTAAGTTAGAACTTTCACTGAAAAGTTTTATTGCTATTGGCTAACAAAAATTTAGAAGCTTACACGAGTTCCAGGTTTAAATGGCATTATCACATTTATTTATGGGCATTTACACATACAATCGTTATGCATACCAACAATTTGTCCAGCAATCACATAGTTCTTAGTATGTTTGCATTTTATCATACTGCACATGGCTCATTTTCCATGGAAATTTCTACATGAAAAGGTAGTTAAGTAATAATCACTTCCTAAATCAGGAAAAAAAGTACTACCTGGTTTCCAGTTCGTTTTTCTCTTTCAGCTCCAGCAAGGTCAACAATAGATAAAACAGCAGAATTTGATTGGACGTCATTTTCTAAATCAGACATTTCAGTACTTCCCGGATGTTGATGATGCACTGGGAACGGCTGCAATTATGCCAACCAGCAATCAAATTAGTAAAAGTTGCACTGTGATCTGTTTAAACATGTAGCAGTCGTATAATAAAATTACAGTATAATTAGCCATTCACCTTGACTGGTTGTTGGCATTTGTCATAGCCGTAGAACGTTTCAGAAGAGCACGAGCTATCAAAAGCTCTGCCTCCACAACATCATGGACTGGAACCTGTTTGCATGAATAAAGGAAACATCATATCAACTATTTTCCCACCAAAATATATAGAGAAAGGGGAGGGGCTGAGTGGGACCTCTTGAAGCCCTTTAATGGTTGATTGCTGCATATACAGATCTGGTCTATCAGAAGTTAAATCACATATCCTCTCTGCTTTACCTTGCTCAGCACATATTTCAAAAATAGATAAGTAAAATCGCCTGCAAAGATATTATACACAGAAAAAACATCATAATTCAATGTCACATGTTTAATTTATAGATATAGAAATCTTTCTTATAAGTTGGGAGATCCTGGATTACCTTGAGGACTGGGAGCCACACCCTTGAGCAGACTTGAAAATCCGTTTGAGTGTTAGAGGAACCATACCAGGCTCCCTGGGACTACCGAAAACTGTATGTGTCTTGCCGGAGCCCGTTGGCCCCAATGCCGCCAACATTCCGCTTTTACCGCTGAGGAAATCCTCAACCAACGGATTCACCATCTTCTCGTACACTTCAGGCTACAAAATGTTGCCAGTCAAATCCATCGGAATAAATTCCATAACATTAACAAAGCTATATCAAAATAATGTAATTATGCAAGGAAAAACACATACCTGAGTCGACTCAGCTGAAAACACGTAAGAAAACCCTTCATAAACCTCCGATTTGGTGCGTTTAGTTTCTTGTAGCTGCAAAGGAGGTGACAAAGTAACCGACCGATAATCCTCGCTCACCGTAATACAACTCTCACTACTTTTCTTCTGTGTCTTTTTCTTCTCCTTGACGCTATTCTTTTTGGATGGATTTTGAGGCCATGCGTTTTTCGTCCTCGACCTTGCATGTTGATCTCCTGCATTTTTTGTTGAGGCTTTAAGAGGAGCAAGAGGACGGATTCTCAAAAAAACTTTGAGGTTTTCTAGCACTGAATCGTGCGGCGGTGGTGGCGAGGGCAGGGCGGCTGTGATCGTGGGGGGATTTTGCTGGATTTTTTCTGAGAGGATGTCTTCGATTGGAAATGAAGAAATTTCAGGTAATTGAGAGGAAGAAGCAGGCTGGGAGGGAAGCCGAGATATATTGTATAAGGCCGTAGACCTGGCCTTACGGTATGGGTTTCGACGGGTGGTGATGAATGAAGAAGATGGCGTGGTGGTATTCGTCTCCATCACTGCACACTCACTGTTCAGACAAAGATGGCGGAAAATATGATTTGAATTTTGGGGAAATCGAAAGGGTTTTATTTGGATCTTCATTTTACGAGTTTAGGCCCAATAGTTAAAACTAGATCTGAAAGAAGGTTCGAGAGCTGGGGCAACGAACGGAATCATAACCAAGCCCATTGTTGCCTGTTTGATTCAACAAAAATGGCTTTTATCTTATTAGTTTTCCACAGACATATGTTATTTTGGGGGCAAATATAAGGAAGTAATGCAATTGAAAAAAGAGAGAAGGAAACCGGACAGGTTCGGAAATATTTAGAAAATTGCGATAATTGTTATAGTATGAGGTAAATTCGTCATGAGTTCCCGACGAGTTTCAAAGAACTAAATTATTTATGGAACTAATCATGTAGTTTGGACGGGTTTTAATTGTTTTTTTTTTTCAAATCTGGAGAACTTACAATAAAGCATGGCAACTTGCTTGATCTTGGGATGAAAATTAAAGGAAGGGGAAAATGATGGTTGGTAGGGGTGTGCATTCGGTTAATTCGATCGGTGACCGAACCGAATTAGTCATAACCGAATTAACCGAAATTTTTAGAACTTTAACTGTTAACTGAACCGAATTAACCGAACCGAAATTATTTCGGTTAATTCGGTCGTTTTTTGAATTAACCGAAAATTGTTATAAAATTTTGGGTAAATTACACAATTCGTCACTAAATTATGGTAAAATGACCTTTTTAGTCACTGAATTTTCATTTTATACTAATTTGATAAAAGTCTAATGAACATTTTATAATATATCAAAAAATTTAATGATCGTTTTATAGTTTTTAAAAGTTCAATGACCAAAAATAAATACATATAATATATATAATATTTAATATATAATAATTTCGGTTAATTCGGTTAATTAACCGATTTCGAATCGAATTAACCGATAACCGAATTTTCCAAGAAAAAATTAACCGTTAATCGAACCTACCTAAAATTAACCGACCGAATTAACCGAAAAAAATTCGGTTCGGTCGGTTAATTCGGTTAAAATCGAATAATGCACACCCCTAATGGTTGGAGTGAAAGGAAGGTAAAGTTGGGGGCTGGAGTGTAAATTCCTAAAAATCATGACACCAGACGTCTAACTTCTCCATAATTTTTAGTCCAAACCTCATCTTTGCCTTACTTTTCACTACAAAATGAACGATTACCAATTGCAGGGACGGAACCATGTGTATTGTGGAAGGGTAGATGTTTGATGTTTCCAAATTTAATGGGTTAATTACATTTTAGGTCATAATAATTAAACTCATGTTCCTCTCAAAATTTTATGTTTTATTATTTTGTAGGACCTTAGCATTTAAATTAATAAAATTAAACATTTTGACCCTGTTTTTTAGTTTAATTACTTTTTAAGACTTTTTATTTTAAAATTTACAAAATTAAACCTAAACTCCCTTAATTTTTATGATTTAATTATTTTTTAACACCTTATTCATTTCAAAGTTAATCAGTTTGTCTCCTCGTAGTTCAATCCTGACTTCATCCCGACCACTTGTAGTGCTTCAAAGGAGACATTGAGTGAGCTCCCACATACCACATTCCTTAAGTAAATTAAAAAAGTTGCACCGTCGATGGCCTCGACATCTTTTTTTCTTGCTCTAGATCTTGAAGTTTGTAATTCTGAAACTTCTTTTGTCATCCGGGTCTAAAGGAATTATGTGTTAGCATATAGACTCCTATTTATTTGAAACCACCCCCAAAAAAGTGGGAAAAGAGTTGAGGTTCCCAAGTCTTCCTTGGCATTCATTCACCGGACTTAAAAAATTAAGTTACCCTCCCAAACACGAATAGAAATTATGCCCCTTTTTAATATTTTTATTTATGTTCTAAATTAAAAAAATGTTAGTTAAAATTAGAGTTTAGGAAATTGAGAGCAAAAAATATTTTTATGGTTTAAAATTTAAATTTTAAATATTAAAGTAAAAATCTTATAATCTAAAATTTTAATGTTATGGCATAAAAAATACACCATAAAGGGACGAAAAAATTTTGTTCTCCAAACACTTACACTAATGTTCGCTATTGTGTATGTTACTGATTATATAAAGTGGGTTCTTATGGCCCGTGGGTAGTATGGGTGCAAGCTATATATTAAAAGGACATAGTGCCATGCTTGCACAGCCCACAGGTGAGATGATGACATAGTTGGGCCCAGTAGAAATTGATGAAACTTAGGACTTAGATTGGGGGTTTATTAGTAATTTCAAATCTAGTAAAGTTTAGGAGTTGCTGAGGCATAAGCAACATAAGGTCCCGGGGAAAGAACTCATTTAGGACAGTCCTTCCATTCCTAGCATGCTTTTATTGCATGAAGTTTGATTGGAAATTGAGTTTGCTGTAGCGGTTTAACAACTTTTGGTGTACACTGTATACAAGTTTTCTTGGAATAAACCAGATAATTAAAGGCAGCCTAGAATATAATTATATAAAAATGACGGCTTTTAATTTTATCAAAATACATGGTCGGTGAAATTAAATGGATTAATCTCACGTCACCGCCTAATGCATTATATTTTATACGAGGGGAACATTAGTAACACGTCACATAGCATATTATTTAGCAAACTTAATTAAATTTCCATACCATCCGACCTAAGATAAGGACAGGGGAGATGGACGGACAACTCAATTTTTGCATATCAATTAAAATATAATTAAAAACTCATCTAAAATATATTAATCACGACATCAAATTATTATTGTTAATTGTTTTATTTAAAGTTATTGTCTTTAGATTGTTCCTTTGCGCCAAAGATGCTTTGCAAACGGTTTTTTCAATTCATTACCACTACTTTATCTTTTTTGTTCTTATTATATTTTTATTCCATTAACCAAAGAACTGGTCATTACATTGTGAAGGTAGAATGTATCTGCGGATTATACACTTTCATTACTATAGAAACAATTTGACTGAGCACATTTCTTAATCCTAGAAATTATTATATTCCATTTGAAAACAAGGATATAAGAGTCAAATTTTTTGTAAGTACAATAGGCTAGTTAATCAAGTTGTTCATATTTGTTTCCTATCTCTTTGGCTATAGGTTTTAGACTCACTATAAGCATCATTCTTTATTGTAAAGTCTTCATTGCCCGCTCATCTAGGTGTGATTAGGATTATAATTAAAATTTATAAAAAATCAAAATTCTTTGTAATTTGTTAATACTAAATTATTTATTTCAGTAACTAATTTTTTATATCAAACTTGTTACCTCATATTAAATATAAAAAATTACTGATTTTCAAAAAAAAAAAAAACTAAAATCTTAATTTCAGTAACTTTTTTTTCTTAATATCAGTAATTAAATGTTCAGTTTCTATGGAAAATAGTTTTTTTGTGTGCAAAATTGTGTAAACGAGCCGAATCGAGCTCAAATAGTGTTAAGCTCGACTCGTTAAGAACTCAAAACGAGTTGACTCACTAAGAGCATTCTATCTTCCCGTAAAATCTTAATTGTCCTCTTCTCTAAGTACGATTAGGATTAGAATTAGAATTCGTAAAAAAAATCAAATTTTTTTATAATTTGTTGATACTAAAATTTTAATTTCAGTATCTAATATAACTTGTTACCACACATTAATAGGGTAGGGGTCCAAATAGTTACTGAAATTAAATAAAAAAATTACTGATTTTTCCAACAAAAAAAAACTAAATTCTTAATTTCAGTATCTATTTTTTTTCTTAATATCAGTATTAAATGTTCAAATTATATGTTTTTTTTTGTGCAAAATTCATAAAAGTCGGGTAGGGCAGTAAACAAGTCGAATCGAGCTTAATTTTTCTTGATATTTTCGTTTGATTTTTTGAGTTTTTTTGCAAGTATCGATATTTATTTTGTAAGTTTCGATATTTTGTCTCAAACTGAAAATTTATCAGAAAATTAAATATCGATACTTACAAAATAAGTATCGATACTTACAAAAAATTAAAAATCAACAAAAAATATTATAAAAAAATCTAATATTTTTAATTTAAAAATAATAAATTTTAAAAATTATTATTTTTTAATCTCATTCTAAATATATCGCAGCTGAAACATACAGATTTCCATCACATTTAATTAGGACGAAAGAAGGTCACGTGCACATGACACCGACCAATCGATCATGAACCGGAAAATCTCATTAAGAGAGTTGCCACGTGCTCGAATATCAGAAGGTCTTGCACTGTATTATTGTAGGACCATTTTCTAAATTGCGAATTCATCATGTCTAATTCTATCATTAGGCTTGTAAATTAGCAAGATGTGTAACGAATTGTTCATGAATTGTATAATAAGAATTTTATTTATTTTTGTTTATTTATTAAATATTTAAAAATTTATTCGTTTAAATTTATTTATATATATTTATTTATATTTATTATTTTTTATAATAAAAATATTATATTTAAAAAAATAAAACATATATAATAAAAATAAAATAATATTCAATGCGCATAACTTCTGATTTTTTTAAAAAAATTAAATAATACTTAAAATTTATTTAATTATTTATATTTATATATTTATTTAATTAAAATTAAATAAGCGAATATAAATATATCATCATGGTTCTGCGTAAAAGGGAAAAATAAATATCTTTTATTAAATAAATGCGTTGCCCGATCTCATTCCCTGTGCGTAAGGTAAAATAAAATACCCTCCCGCGGGTCCCACCTAGTGTCGTACGTGTATGACTAAGATTTTATCAAGTCCCTCTCATACCGAACCAACCTTGAAGAACCCGAGGAAACTCGTCAACGGCTAGTATCTCCTCAACGGCTACATAAAATAATTGGATCCAACGGTCAACATCGAATCGACGGCTGCTGCCCAAACGTTGCTCCCGGGTCTTGTCGGTAAATTAGGAGTAAGTTTAGCAACAATTTAGTCATATCATGAAAATAAAATAGCCGTTGGAGACTTCGCAGGCTATACGGACTCTCTATAAAAAGAGGCACAGAGTTTAACGTTCATGAAAGTTCGGTACAGAAAAACAATTAAGAAGGAAAATCCAAAAACCTCTTGTATAAAAAAAGGATCTTTCAGATCCGTTTGGGATTTCTAATCAATCCTTTGATATCTTGTTTCCCTTGTAGCTTTTGTTCATCAGCTTGAATCTTGATAAATACACTTTTTCTCCTTTTCTGTTATTGGCAGTTTCTTTGTAAAATATTTTTTTAGTTTTCTCTTGAGAGAATCTGTAAAGATTAATTTTCTTCGTGAAATACAGACTTTTTCAAGCTTTTGATCATATTATTTCAAAGATCATCGCCTGTTTTCCACGGATTTCTTTATTTTTGCAAGTTTCAGTCGGATTTCTTGATAAATACCGCTAACATGGCTGCAATTTTCATGTCATCTTCAGCTGAGAAATCATTTTCTCCCTACAAGCAACTCAAAAATGTTCCAAAGAGAAATATCGGAGTTGACTTCGTTTCAAAACCAAATGAAAACTTAGCTCCAACAAACACAGTCAGTGGAAGAGGAAGCGGCGGCGGCGGCCTCTTGTTTGCTCCACCGCTCTCCCTCTCCTTCTCTTATCCTCCTTCAGTTTCTCTTCACAATCCGATGCTCCATCCAACTCATCAGCAGATGCAGCCGCCGCCGCCTCTCCTTCCACTTCCGACTCCTAATATTCCTCTCCATAGCTCTCTCCCTTCTCGAACCCGAAGCCTTTCTTCTCCTCCTTCCAACAGGAAAAACAACAAAGCCAGAGACCAATCTATCACACCAAAGAGATCGAAATCAAAACAACTCATCATCTCTGGCAGAGTAGAGGATCAGCCGAATAAAGATCATTTGAACCCAACAGAAGCAACAAAAACACAGGCCATAAGCAAGCCCATAGTCATGGCATCTGTTGACCCGATAGGACCCGACCCGAATGATCTCCCCAACGTTCTAGCATCGTCTTACATAGTAACGGGTAACGTCGCCAAAGATTTTGAGAAGTTTTCAGGTTCTGCCTTCACATTCTCTCCACCACCTAGCAGCTTGCCTTTGCCCAAGTTTTCGCTTAGACCGAAGCTCAGTTGTAACGCCGAAGCCGCCGAGGTCGATGTCGGAGCCACTGACAATCTCCGTCGGCTCCTACGTATCCGTTGAATAAACGAAAGGTTGTCTCCGTTCGTGGTGCAGCCTTACTAGTTATGGGTATGCTTTCCTTGATCAAATAGTGATTTTCTATAATTCGTTTTTCTCGTTTCTGTCCTTGATATTCTTATTTCGTGGGAAAATATTGTGATCACCTCCTGTATTTTTTTTCTGAATGAGGTGCGCAAAAGGGGAAAAAATAAAAGAAAAAAGATGACGATGAAGAAGAAGGGTCCCTCGTCCTAGACTGTCGATGTTTAGTGTGTAATATGTTTGTAACTTAGATCCGTATGCAACGATATTGTGATCACCACCTTGTTTTTGAATGGGGAATTAAGTGGCCGAAAGCAATCCAGTTTACCATGATCTTCAAAGTTTGTATGTAAAGGGCACATTCATCCAAGAACTCTGTCAGATAGTAGTAAAACAGGTCCGTCTTTGGAAATGCATATTAGCTTTCATTAATTGATTAACATGTGCTAAAATTTAGGTATAGGATGGTCACATTTCAAATTTTGCCCACATCAAAAGAAGCCACAAGTGCACTTGATGTAGAATCAGATCTCATAGTGGGTTGGGAGTGGAGTTCAGTATGTGAATTTTTATACCATTACAATGAGTATGGTTAACCCGTACCCGACAAATTAAGTGGGCTCAATTTTAATATTTTATATGAAAAATTTTATATTAACTCTTTAAAAACCACATTTAACTTCTTCAAAACCCCATACTCAACAAATCAAGTGGGATCAATTGATCCCATAGTTTGAATCCGCCGCCGGCTATTCTTAACGTTTCTTTTATCAATGTTCTCAGATTCTTTTTCACTGCTCAATCTATAGAATAGATCCCTTTTAATCGATTTATGAACCATAACTCTACAGTCTCTACAACTTGAACTCCATTTCTTCTTAGACAGTGGAAACGAGTAAAGGGTTATTGATTTATGGTCAAAAAATCAAAAGAAAGTTTCTTTGATTCTAAAATCTAAACCATTCCAAGAACGCAATATTTGTTGATTGACACTTCAATTCCGGGATGGACGCGTGATTTTATGTTAGGGGAGCGCATCTATAAAACTGAACCTATAAAATTTGAAGGGGGCGAACTTATAAAATTTTAGGAGGACAAAAATAAAATTTCAATAAAAAATACATAAAATTTTTTAAAAAATTTTAAATCATATATAAATTTTAAAATTTTAGGGGTGAGTGCCCCCTCGAGTCTTCTTAAGGTCCATTCCTCTACAATTCATCGAGCTTGCAAAGGTTCTCTGCTGGTTGGTTGATGATATTTTAGATTATTTCCCGTAATAAATTTGGAAGAGGCTTGATTCGAATTTAGGTCTAAAGTTCGATTTTTTGGGGAGCTGTCTTGTCCTTTTACGCTTCTGAAGCTTGTAATTTGCCTTTTGCCTTTGGAGCAAGTCACTGCTATATTCAAATTTAAATGATGTTGCTTGTTATTTTTAGAATAACTGTCAACTACCAGGTACCAACTTTTAATATTACTAGATGAATTAGATCTCAGCTTCTCATTTTTGGGCACAATTACTTTTTAAATCTCTTAATTTTGAAACTAAACAAATAAAGCTTTAACCAATATTTTTAAGGTAAACTACAACGGATGTCACTCAATTATGAGTAAGGTTATATTTGGGTCACTCAACTATTAAAAGTTACATTTGGATCACTCAATCATGTGTAAGGTTACATTTGGGTCACCCAATTATTAAAGGTTACACTTGGGTCACTCAACTATGGGTAAGATTATATTTGAGTCACCCTTCATATTTAAAAAAATACATCAATTTAGTCATTTTTTCTTCCAAATCACTTGTATACCCCGTTAACACTAAAGTACTTCATTTGAAATCATTAATTAATCTAATACACAAATTGATATGTATTTTTTAAATATGAATGGTGACCCAAATGTAACCTTATCCATAATTGAATGACCCAAGTATAACCTTTAATAATTGGGTGACCCAAATGAAACCTTACCCATAACTGAATGACCCAAATATCACTTTTAATCTTACCTATAATTGAGTGACTTATGTTGTAGTTTACTCATATTTTTACGGGTTAAATATATTTTAGGTACCTTTGAATTTTAAAATAAAACAAATTAAATTATAACTTCATAATTTTTAATATTAAATTAATGATTTGGCAATTAGATTATGACCATCATTTTATCTCTATTTACATTTATACTCTTAATTTTCTATCCTAACTACATTCCTGATCATAATATATAATTATACACTATAATATAAATTTATATCTATAGTGAGTTAATTATATTGGTGAGGACAAATTCTTTGTCTCCAAACGCAACGAAATATAAAAAGAGATAAAGTTACAGGCGGCATCTTTCAAAAATAATAATAAAAAAGGCTTAACAGTTTAAAAAGGTACTCAATTTATATTTTTTTTCAGTTTGGTGCCTAGTTTTTTTCGGGCCATTTTGGTGCCTAACGTTTCATTCCGTAACTCAATTTAGGATTTCCCGTGACGGGCGTTAAATTTGCGCTGCTATCCAATAAAAAATAGCCATGTGGCAGACTTTTTATTATCTGAAAATGAACTTTAAAAAATAAAAAAGTAAAATTAAATAAATTTAAAACTTTTACTTTTAACCTAATGTAAATCCCGCTTAACCTATTCACCATCTTCCCCCTCTCTCCTCGTCCCCTATTTCTGAAAAAGCATTTGAGCAAAAAACCCTAAATAATTACTGGTTTGATTTTCTAAAGGATGTCGAGTGAATGTTCGAAGCCTCGTTACAGTTCAAGATTTGTGATTGCGGAAAGAGAGCTCCGATTTGTATTTCCAATCAGCCTTGGATAAAAGGAATGAAATTTTATGGGTGTTCTAAACCGAAAGAGGTAACTTGTGATTTCTCTATGAAGTATTTGTATCTTTCCTCTTTTTCTATTGTTAGAGGTTTGATTTTTTATTGTTGTCTAGCATCGGTGTGATTTTTTTTAATGGCTTGACAAAGAAGAAGACTTCCAAAGACAAATTCAGTTGCTCCAACAACACAGTTAGCTTCAACACCTCCAATGACAAATTTTGGTGGTACAACTTCACAACCATCACTATCTTCATCATCTTTTCAACCATCTGGAACCTCCATTGTTTCTTCACAAGCAAGACTCCCAAAGCTCAGCATTAATCCTAAACCCACCATATGGAGACCATCGAATTAAGCTGCTACTTCTTTTGTGTTGTTAGTTACATTGTCTATTTTGAAACTGTTCATTTTGAAACAATGTGTTAAGCTTTTTGTTTGTTCAGATGTAACTATTTAGCTAGATAAAATAGCTCATTTTGTTTACACATATCAAACTGGTTTGGTTCATTTAGTGTATCAAGATATGTGTTATTGAAACTATTTTTTAATCTGTTTATGTGACCTTCAGCTACTGCTATTAATGGAGACAGTTTCTTTTGTTTGGATGCATACAATTTATTTTTTGTACCAAATGTAAATAGAAATTAGATTGTATTTAGTGTATTGTTAGTTATCTATTGCAGTTAAGT
Source organism: Hibiscus mutabilis (assembly GCA_019671005.1). Classification (NCBI taxonomy): domain Eukaryota; kingdom Viridiplantae; phylum Streptophyta; class Magnoliopsida; order Malvales; family Malvaceae; genus Hibiscus; species Hibiscus mutabilis. Next base: position 11,955 of record JAGYYJ010002786.1, read on the forward strand.
AAGATACACCAGTGTAAAGCTGCATTGTTAGTTATCTATTGGAGTTAAGTAAGATACACCGGTGTAAAACTGTATTGTTAGTTATCTATTGGAGTTAAGTGAGAAATACCGGTGTAAAGCTGTATTGTTAGTTATCCAACTAGGATTAAGTTAGTTATACTTTTAAGGTTCAAGTTAGTTATATTTTCTACTATAAATAGGTTTCATCGAGATTTTTTTTTAATTTACTTTATTCTTATGTAAAAAACTAGTTTACATTCATCAATAAGGTCACCAATTTATATATCTTATAAGAATTTGTTTAGACATATCAAATATGTCCATAAATAGCTTTTGAACCTAATGAAAATGACTAATTAGATTTCACCATAAAAACAAACCATTACATTCTCCAGAAACTGTCATTACAAACTATTACATTCTCCATAAACCTAATGTAAATAGAAATTGTTTCTATCTAAAGAGCAAATTTCACTATAAAATACACTATTCATGAAGTAAAAAAGCTATCTTGTAGAACATGTAATTTGTCATCTTCTTTGCACGTTTTGCTTTGTATAATCTTACAAGTTCTTTCAAGTGATTGTTTTCGGTCTTCAGTATTTTCAATTGATTTTTCAAATCTTCATCAACATTTCTATTGTCTTATTCCTTGTCAAGCCATTGAAAAAACCACACAAATGTTGAACAACATTAAAAAATTAAACCTCTAACAATAGAAAAGGAAGAAAAATACAAATATTTCATAGAGAAATCACAAGTTATCTCTTTCGGTTTAGAACACCCATAAAATTCATTCCTTTACTCCAAGGCTGATTAGAAATACAAATCGGAGATCTCTTTCCGTAATCACAAAGCACAAACCTTGAACTGTAACGAAGCTTCGAACTTTCACTCGACATCCTTTAGAAAATCAAACCAGTAATTATTTACGGTTTTTTGCTCAAATGCTTTTTCAGAAAGGGGGAACAAGAAGAGAGGGGAAGACGGTGAATAGGTTAAGCGGGATTTACTTTGGGTTAAAAGTAAAAGTTTTAAATTTATTTAATTTTACTTTTAATTTTTTTTTTCAAAAGTTTATTTTCAGATAATAAAAAATCCGACATGTGTCCATTTTTAATTGGATAACGGTGCAAATTTAACGTCCGTCACGGAAAATCCAAACTGAAATACGGAATAAAACGTTAGGCATTAAAGTAACTCGAAAAAAACGTTGGACATTAAACTGAAAAAAGGTATAGATTGAATACTTTTTTACTATTAAGCCTAAAAAGAAAAAAAGCATGATATTAGTACGTGGAAAGTGATATGAGGCTTAGATGGCGAGGTCAGCTTAACCTTCAGTTCAAATTTTAAACCGCATTTGTTTCCCCATCTCCTTTCATTTTGCCATTTTCCCTTTTCTTTCTCTGTTTTCTCTGTCTTTCACTTGCCTCCACTCCCCCATCAATCTGTTCCTTAGGATTTGGTTCGTGGAGACAAGCGATGAATCCTGTGGATCTCATTCAACGTTTAACAACGACAACGACTACAACAAGTGCGTGAAGCAAATCTGTGAAAGAACAGCCCGAAATTCTTGGAAAAACGATTTCAATATTTGTTACTTTTTAATTCTCACGGCGGCGGAGGAAAATGAGCGCCTCGAGGTTCATAAAGTGCGTCACTGTTGGCGATGGCGCCGTCGGAAAGACCTGCTTGCTGATTTCCTACACCAGCAACACTTTCCCTACGGTGAGCCTTTTTCCGTTATCTGTCATTAGTTTTCGGATCTTTGATGAAAGATGATCGCATGAATTGTCAGCATCTCTTTTTAAATTTTCTGCATGAATTATCGGCATTTCTTTTTAATTTCTGTTTGGTTCTCAAATAGATAAAATTAAAAACATAAGCCGATTATTTATGTAATTTTCTTTCGGATAAATGATAGAAGAATGGTTTATAATTGTTGGCGTTCGTGTGAGCTTTGTTCTATATTTCTATGACGTCGAAATTGCTATGAAAGTTTTGTTGTCTTTCATAAATGCCGTTAAGATTGGGTCACATGCCGTACAATGTAGACACTAGACAGAGTAGCTGCACCGGATCTTTTTCATGGTTAATTGAAACCAAAATTGGGGCAATTGCGCTATGTCAGGGTCAGATCATCATTAATACCGATTTTCTTATTGTTAATTGTTTGCTTTTACAATTGCTATGGTAACAGGACTATGTCCCAACTGTTTTCGATAATTTCAGTGCAAATGTCGTAGTGGATGGCAGCACTGTCAACTTAGGTTTATGGGATACCGCTGGTAAATTGGAAATGGCTTCTGAAATTCTTTTCATGTTAGTAAATACGATTTCTTTCTAGCTTTTGTTTGAAATTATTTCCTTGAAACAGGTCAAGAGGATTACAATAGATTACGACCGCTGAGCTATCGTGGGGCTGATGTCTTTATTCTTGCATTTTCTCTCATCAGCAAGGCCAGTTATGAAAATGTTGCCAAGAAGGTTTTACCTTTGAATAATAGTGTCTTTAGAGATGATAACTGTGTTCAGTACTGAGTTGAGATGTTTGTAATGTCTTGTGCTTGCTGAGCATGTGTTTTCTTGGTTTTTATTTCAGTGGATTCCTGAATTAAAGCATTATGCACCCGGTGTTCCGATAGTTCTTGTTGGAACTAAGCTTGGTATTATACTTTCTCCCTAGTTAATGATATGCTTGCCATGGTTGTCCTTGTGAATTGTTATTGATGAATTTTTCTCAAATAAGAAAGAGTATCTTTTTATACTAATGTTGAAGAAATTATTTCTATTTCATGAAATATTCTTTTGTTTTTTACTCTTTTCTGCTGCAGATCTCCGTGATGATCAACAATTCTTAACAGATCATCCTAACGCAGTGCCCATTTCTGCAGCTCAAGTACTTATTTACGGATTGTTATTTTATTATTATTTTCTTTCAAGGAGAATATGTTCCTCTTATTTAAAAAATCATTTGTCTTGCATAAATTCTTTTTCTCAAGGGAGAGGAATTAAAGAAACAGATTGAGTCTCCTGCATACATCGAGTGCAGCTCAAAAACACAGCAGGTTGAATGTCATCCATATATTCTTCATATATTTTGAACCGGAAATTGTGTTGAATTCTAATGGAATCTCGTGCAACGGCTTTAATGCAGAATGTGAAGGGAGTCTTTGATGCAGCCATTAAGGTGGTGCTCCAGCCTCCGAATAAAAACAAGAAGAAAAAGTCTGGTGGTTGCTCGATATTGTGAACAGAGGAAGATTCAAGTACGGAAAAGACGGATCCACCTGCCAGCTTCTTGCTGCTAGTATCACTATCACTATCACCTTTTTTTTTTTCTAATTCAGGGAAACAGCAAGCCATCATGTCTCAGCCTGACTTTCTATGGATTTCTGTGAAAGCATCAGGTGATTTTGTTTCGTGTTTTACTTAGTCTATCTATAATTTTGATGACAAACATTCCTTGTTAATATGCGCCTCTTTTTGCTTTTAATGTTTAAACTTATTTGTTTTTTGCTTTATGTTTAAATTTAAAGCATTTTATTTAATTATGGATATTATTAATCCCTTGAGTCAGAATTTTGATTCAGTGTAATGTGATTTTTAATATAAAGAAGCCCATTTATACTCTTTAACATCCATCCATGTTACGGAAAACACCCCATAATGATTTGCTATCTGATTTAGTTTGATCAAACTCATTAGAGTTATAACACGAATGGCAAATTCCTGGTTACTAGAAAGGAATTGAGCAAACAGATATGCCTGCTGCCTTCACTGAATGTTGTTAAACTTGCAGATCAGCAGTATACTCGTTAACCTTACATTCCTTCAAAATTATGATGGCAAATATCGATTGCATCTATAGAAGATCAGCTCTGTACTGATCAGACTTCTTCAATAGCCGAGCTGAATACTGGCCAAAGTAAACACATATTTGAGTTTTGTATAAACAGATCAATAAAGCACAATAATCGGAGAGGAGGTAAGCATTATTACTCCTGTGGCTGTGGCCTTGTGTGTCGAAGCATCTCGGTTTTCGACACCGAATACAGTCATCCTCTGGAGAGCCCCAATTATCAGATGACTCGCTGTCAATTGAGATTTGGAGTTCTAAGAGCAACAAACATTCAACACAAATTAGAGGGCAAAAATGTGACTGATTTCATGGCTTTTTTATTGACACATTAGCTGTTGACTGAGCAATTACCGCAATTTCTTCTTCATACGATACAAACGTTTGAGTGAAAACTGTATAAGCAGCATGCTCGAGATCACAGTCATTGGCTGCCTGATAGTAAGCAGGAAACAGACAAAACTCAAAGTAGAGATTAAAAGTTTCAACCAAAAGTTCAAGGTAACTAAAATGTCTGCAATACTGTTCATGGTGCATGAATTGTCATTATAAAAAAATGGTAGAATGCCGTTAAACTCAAGTCATAACAACGGGAGATTAGCAATAAGAACATCATATTAGCATCTAAAACAAAAATACTAATCCATAATGCATGGCACGACACCAAAGGTTGTCACAAATAAAGCTGATTGTTCTTCTATGTACTTGGCGCCATCATATATCTTATTACTTGTAAGCAGGCTTTATTTTTATCAGTGTGCCTTTTCCCCAATACCAGTTAAAAATGGCCCGTTTCCATTATTTATTTTGGTCTATCAGTGGTAAAACAACAAGGTAAATGAAAACAGTGTGATTTAACATAACATTATCCTAACTATGGTACAGCAGTGACAGTCTATGGAGGGTGCACAGGCATTAAATCTTACTCAAAAGAAGTTGGTGAAGTTCCAGTTTTGTATCTGTCAGAACTATCCAATTATATATTATATTGGATATATTCTCCTGAAAATGGTAATAGAAATTAGCATGCAAAAGAAATATTGTAGAAACTTACCTTCAACATTTCCTCTGGTTAATCATCATAAAAAATGTGAATAAGCTTAGCAACAGAATCTTGCTCATCCTTGAAATCCTCTCTTTTACCAATCAAAGCTTAACGTTTCATGGGACTTTCTTCACTAAACCAAAAGCTTACAGGCGATTCAATAAGCAAAAAAAAAAAAAAAACTACTTTATATCACACTAGACTTTTGTTTCTAGGCCAGGGGATTGTTGGCCTTTCAGTTTGCTTTTTATTAGTGACCGAGACATTAAAAGAGTAGATGATTATAATCTATTCCGTTGCGTTTATTACGGTTGCGGATATAATAGATGCTATTGCAGTTATCGCGATCGACATAATGGTTACGAGTATTGCAGTTTCGAACATACCTTTATTTAAATCCTGCGAGGAGAACATTGCTCTGGAGCTGAATCAGGCCTCACAGAGGTCTGGTTGTTCACCGAGAGATGCATCAGGTTCTCGGGGTTTTTTCATGTTTCCTATTAATATCACAGAGGTAAAGTTTTGCTCGCCCCTATTTTCAGCCACTAATTGGTTTTCCTTTTTAAAATCATTTTTTTGTAAGCGATAAATGAAAGCGATGTCGTTTTGTTTCGTGGACGAAGCAAATGCCACGTAGACGAAGCTTAAACCCTAAACCTTGCCTGTTGAAGTCTTTAACCAAGAACAGGGGAAATCCGCGAAGTTCTTGAAACTACGATTTCGTTCTGCGGCCATGAGAAGGGTAAACGGACTTGCTACGCTAAGCAGAGCCTTATCCTGCGGCGGCGCCTTTGAGAAACTGCTGGCCCAACCGGCGTTCATGAGCACATGCTCTTCTTCATCGTCAAATTCTCACATTTTCTCACAGAAACTCGCCGAGCTATTAGGGATGTCGCGTCCCTCCCTCGCGCGCAGTGTTGCGGGGACCATGTTGTTTTCTGCAATAGCATCGTCTCTGGCTCAAGATGCTCATGCTAAGGAGAAGCCTGCCTCTGAAAAGTTCCTCCCCAAGGAAGTCGTTCTGTACCAGTATGAAGCTTGCCCTTTTTGTAACAAAGTTAAAGGTAAAGAATTTCACTCTCTAATGTAGAAAATACTACATTAAGATATTTTTCACGTTTTTTCCTGGATTTTTACTTTGAATTCTTATAGAAACGAGGTCCTTATGAAGAATTAGTTAAAAATAACAACAACAAAAATGAGGGGTGGAATTTTGTTTAGAATAAGCATAAAGATAAAGTTAGCCTTCTTCTTTTCTTTCCTTCCCTGCCCCTATTTCTTTGAATTGTTTCCCTTCATTGTTTACCATAATCATTGTTGTAATTCATCTGGTTGAACTTATTGTTCTCATTACAGCATTTTTGGATTATTATAATATTCCATATAAAGTTGTGGAAGTCAACCCCATCAACAAAAAGGAGATTAAGTGGTCTGATTATAAGAAGGTGCCTATACTTAAAGTTGATGGTGAACAGATGGTTGATTCTTCAGGTTATTTGCTCTTTCTCAATCTTTTGTCTGTTGTCTTGTGATGGTTACATTTATTTTCTCCTTATAAGTTAACAATCAAATCCTTTGTTTGTGTCCCAGATATAATCGATAAGCTTTTTCTTAGGATCAACCCTGATAGTTCCATACCTGACGGTGAAGAGAAGAAATGGCGTGAGTATGTTCCTAATTTCCTATAACTCTCTGATTCTTTATCATTTTAGATTACAACAGTTGCTACTATTTTATTTGGAGAACTTGTTTAAACATTGCTAATTGTTTGTGTAAGGAAGATTCTATAAAATATTTAGATGAAATTCACATTACTCCTGTTTTGAAGATTTTTCGTATAATGGTTGATTTACAATCAATATGGAGTTTGGCTTTCATCATAATTTATGGTGAAACTACAATGATGTAGATGGGTGGATAATCACCTGGTGCATGTTTTATCACCAAACATATATCGAAGTACTTCTGAGGCACTTGAATCGTTTGACTACATCACCACACATGGTAAGATAAGCTTTTCCTAAATTTACTTAACATTGATGGAAGATATATTGCTTTTATATTTGTGCTATAATCTATTCCCACCATTGTTGTTTTTATATTGCTTTTAAATGGAATGGACAGGAGGATATTTACAGCTATCAGCATTTTCTGGTGTTGTTAACTCTAGGTTAATAATCAACTTTGAATGAAATTCATGGTTATTATTGAGGTTGATGTGCAATGCTTTACTTCGGAGGTTTTAGTATTTGTGCCTTCATTTCACATGTTATTGTTTTCTAGTCTTTTTTTTAAATCAATATTTTTATTTTCAACATTAGTCATGCTGGGTTTGTCCTTTTTCTGAAGTATATTTTACTAGACCATTAATAACTTATATAACCTTATCCAGTAATGATGCTTTAATCAATATTCTGTAGTTGATTACTTGGACTACTAAAAACTTGTTTAGACTTTAGTTAGGGAACTTAATATTCTTTGCTCGTTTCATTCTCTAAAAACTAGAAAAGATGATATTCTGGTATTCATATTTAGTTTATGTGGTTTTCTGATAAATGTAGGCAATTTCAGTTTCACTGAGAGGTTAGTAGCGAAGTATGCTGGGGCAGCAGCTATGTATTTTGTCTCAAAGAAACTGAAGAAGAAGCACAACATTACTGATGAGAGGGCAGCCCTGTATGAAGCTGCTGAAACGTGGGTGGATGCCTTGAAGGGCCGACATTATCTTGGTCTGTTTCAGTTTACATTCATACGCAATATAGTGTGATATTGGCAAAATACCTGATATGTTCTATTTACAAACATTAACATCTCTGTAATCTCTATTGCCAGGTGGTTCAAAACCCAATATTGCCGACCTTGCTGTTTTTGGTGTTCTGAGGCCTATTCGATATCTTACATCTGGTAAAGACATGGTGGAACATACACGTATCGGTGAATGGTATAGTCGGATGGAAAATGCTGTGGGTAGTCGGATGGAAAATGCTGTGGGAGAGTCTGCTAGAATTAAGGAGTAAGAGATCACCTTTGGCTGCTGGAATAGAAGTTCCAACCAGTTCCAGCCCGATCAACCCAAATTTGTGAGTAATAGAGTACTTGAAAATAATAATGCAAATAGTGAGACTTCCCACTAACAGGCAAGAGTATGACTCGGATGATATTATTATTATTATTATGGGATGAGATCACTACTATCTTATTAAAAAGCTGGTGCTGTAGCCTGTATGAATAATTTTACAGCCCCCTTCTTATTCGGGACTTATTTGTGATTTTAAGTTATTGTCAAGGGTAGAGTTACTTTTTTTCATTAAAGATCAGTAGAATGAATGTGATATTTAAAACACACTAAATCATGTGTAATTTATTAAAATAAGTGTTTTAATTTAAAAAAATCTAAATGTTTATTAACATGCGTGCTTGGTAGACTAATTTTTGAAAAAGAGAAAGAGTATAACATTACTCAAATCTTATGGAGTACAACAACATTTTATTTTTCTATTAGCTTTTTCACTAGTTTATAATTATTTTTTTATTTTTTCTTTATAAGCGTTTGATTTTATCATTTGGAATCGTCTTTTTTATTGTGTGGTCGCTTATATCGCATATATCCAAACCCTTATTGCTCACATGAATATTTAATACTTCATGAATAAAAAGAGTCAAGTGAAATGTTAACAACAGTATCACGAGTCTGGCTTATTACATTATTTATGGTCTCAAATAATGAAAACTATCTAATTCATCATTTTTTTTTCATGTTATTAATTTAATTATAGAATTATATTATTTTTTAAATGATATATAAAATAATTAGTGAAGATTCACTGGGTAAAAATAATAAAATTAAATACTTTTCATTGACTAGAATCATGATAAATGTGATAAGCCGTGCGTATAATATATTTATTCGTCATTTGAGGCACACCATTCAGCCTCCAAGTTCAAACATCGTGTTTATGAAGCAAGCATTTAGGCTTCAGTAATTAGCGGTTTAACAATTATTGAGCCTTAGAAAGAAGCTTCATTAGCCCAAACGGCCCAACATAGAGTCGGCATCTTATCATCCAACGGCTGCCCCCCCTGTTCTTTCGCCGAGCTTCACCTTCTAAGATCGTCCCACGCGTCTAGCATATACTTAAATTAATTTTCCCCAACTTCTTTTGTCAAAAATAAAAAAAAATCCCCAACTTCTGACTCCGCGTCGACTTCTTCGACTCTGCAACCAATACAAGATACGAATCGGAAAAGAAGAAAAGACTAGCCAAATTAGCCGTCGCAATTCCCTCTCGGTAAACACAGAAGAATTTTCGTTAGATCAACGATGCAACAAGGAAATTTCAGCTCCTATTATCAATACCCTTACCATTCAAACCCCAATTCCAACCCTAACCCTAACCCCAATCCAACACCAACCGAATTTCACCAACCACCTTACGCATCTGCACCACCTTTTAGCTCCGGCTACGCCTCCTCCGATTATCCTTCAAATTACCCTACCTATTCCCAAAACAATGATGCTGTCCCTCCCGCTGCTGCTTCTTATACACCTCCTTCGTCAGCCACAACGATTCCACCGGCTTCGGCGATAACTCCACAATCCTCTTTCAATCAACAACCCCTTGCGCCACCATCGGCGACCGCAGCTCCTTCTTTCCGGCATAATGATTCACATGTTCCCTATCAGCCACCGACTTCCCAGCCTCCTTATTACCAGTCATATGATCAGCATCAGACGGCCTCCGGCTATGGCCCTGCTCTGCCAAATCCTAGCCCCACGCCTAATCCGCCTTACTATTCAAATACGTATGGCCAAGTAGGATCATCGGTATCGTCTGTTCCTCCCGCTTATGAAAACACGTACGATAATTCAATGAAATTTGATCACGGAGGTGACAGTTATTCCGACGATAAATTTGGAGGAGGCTATAACCTCAGCAAATCCAATTTTGGACCCGATCCCTATGGTAAGCGATCGGATAGCTATTCACGATCTGATGCTGATGATGGTGGTTATGGTGATGGGGTTTATGCTTATCAAGGAGGAAAGGTGGAGCCTAATGGGGCACGTGGCACTGCTCCAAAATCGTCGACTTGGGTTCAATTTGATGATTACGGGCGGTCTATTAATCTCCCTTCTGGGAAGGACTCGTCTGGTGGATCAGGTTCATCTGCTGGTAAGATTTTGAGGGCGGTGCCTAAGGCTGAGACCCAGCAAGATGAAAAGAGTGGTGTCCAGAAGTTTCGTGTTAAGTTGTTGTCTGAAAGTGCAGCACATGGCCCCATGGATGTACTCTGCCAGGTAATTTCTAACTAAATATCATTGGTGTTGATTTACATTTGGTTGCAGAGATGAAGTTTCTGGGCATTTGAGTCATCTATGTTGTTTATATTGTTGAATTATGTGTGGATTTAAACTGGATGGTTAAAACGCCTTGTTTTTGGGTGTCAGATTGGTTTAGATGGTATTCGTATGCTTGAGCCTAGCAGTGGTCGAACATTGAGAATATATCCTCTTGAGAATATCACAAGATGTGAAGTGAGTTGCCCAGTGCTTTTATTTTCTTCCTCCCTCCTGCTCCCTCCCCAATGTTTTTCTTAGTGGTGTTCTTTCTTTGAATGATGTGAGCATTGTAATAAAAAGTATGTTTTCTTCTAACGTAGGTGTTGGACTCATCTACCTTGGCATTCTGGTCCAAGAGCTCTGTTGACATTGAACCAAGGCGAATCAGGTTGCAATCAAGCAGTTACACTACAACTACTCTTCTGGATATTATAACTGCTGCAACTGTACAGGTTAATCTCTGAGAGTTGTGATTTTCCTGTTAGAATTAATTTGTATGACTTCATACTATCATTGTTTCTACTTTTTTTTCTATTCTTGTGGCTGTTATATTCTTGACCCATTCCAAAAATATTTCAATTCTTCAGTTAGAAGAGAAGTTGTTGCTCTATACCGTGGAGTTTTTATGATTCTTAGTGCGGTATGTAGAGTCATACTTTGGATTTAGCGTATGTGCACAGGATACACATATGTAAAGTCTCAATGCAGACTTGGTTATTAATTCACTTATTTGCAGAAAGCCATACACATATGTGCACAAACCAGATACTCAGTGTTCAGGAATCAGGCGGTTTTATTTTCCACTTTTCTGATTTATATTTCAGATTTATGGTAAACTTGTCCATAGATTATTCCGTCCGAGTTTTGAAGTTTGTTTGATATTTAGGAGGGTTTGAAATAGGAACACAGTGAAGTACCATTGAGCACCATTTGTTATAGCTTAAGAAAATTTAATCTGGAAGAATAATTTTGTTTCTCTTAGTATGGCCATTACGATTGAAGTGCCTTCGGAAGAGAGTGCAATGGCAAGATATGTATTTTGTCTGGAGCACTCAAAATTTTTAATAAGCCTTTTTGTTATGTAAAAGATACTGAAGCTTGTCATTCTGCTGTTATCAGGTTTCTGTAGGCTGTGAGCATATGTTCATCTAACATGTTTAAGGCGCAATTTTTTTCTTCTAAGACTTTGTTGGGTGAATTACCTCAATCTTGTACATGTTTAGAGCTTTTTTTTCTTTTCTTTTTCTTTTCTTAGTATGGCCAATACATCTAGCATATGTTCATCTAACTTTTTTTTCCTTTTCTTTTCTTTTCCTCTGATTGGTACATCGACACGTTTAGAGCTTTGCATATTTATGTGTGTCTTGATGACTTTACTCTTTCACCTTTTGATTGCAGATCAAGGAGATGGGTTGGAAAAGTCGGCCTCCTGAACATCTAAAGACTACTGAACAACCTGCAGAAAAGAAGAGAGGATTTGCTGATTGGATGAACATTATGAAACCTGGTGTTGAGGAGAAAGATCATTGGGTAAAAGTTAGAGCTCTAAAGATGTTTTTTCTCCTTTCACCCGGATATTGCACGTCAAATAAAAGCATATTTAAGAAAGTTAATAGCTGGCTTATCTCTATATTCTCTTTCTCGCCAGGTCCCTGATGAGGCTGTTTCTAAGTGCACTGCCTGTGCAACAGATTTTGGGGCTTTTGTGCGGAAGGTATGTCATCCCCTCTGTTTTTGGAAAAGATCCCCTGCTTGTGTTCTTTCACAATTTAAGCTTAATGCTTCCTTCTCTTTTTTATTTCAGCATCACTGCAGGAACTGCGGGGATATTTTCTGTGACAAGTGTACCCAAGGTAGAACTGCTCTAACTGCTGATGAGAACGCCCAACCAGCTAGGGTTTGTGATCGATGCATGGTATGCTTATCAATCAGTTTCTCACCTCTATTTTTTCATGGAAAAATAGTTTGTGGTTATTTCTCATGTTTATGGTTTTTCAGTTTTCAGAACTTAGCATGACAGTTAGGCATTGGTGTGTGATAAGAACTAGGACATATTATACGGATTGTAAGCAAACGTGGACGTGGTTTAGCATTTTGAGTATTTGTATTTCTCTAGTGTCCTTTATTTTGAAGTCTATCTTTACGTGACTGACCAATCATTATTATGAAGGGTGTTAGTATCTGTTTTCTTGTGGTTTAACCTTGAAATGTTATTCTCTGCCCTTTATAGCTTTTCTTTGAAGTGGTTAGGCAACTGGATTTGATTAGGCAGTTTGAGGGAAGGTCGATGCAGGGAAGAATGAACATATTGTTCATAGTTGTTTGCTGAATGATTAAAGAACTTTAAATTGATTTTGAATTTTTCCTTTGGAAAGGATCGTCATATGTAGAATACCCATAAATCTTTGTTCTGTTGTAGGCTGAAGTGACTCAAAGGCTGAGTAATGCTAAGGAAGCAGCAAGCAAATCAACTGGATTACAGAGTCATAATGATCTTGCTAGGAAGCTTCAGGTATGCATCATTTTGGAACTGTATGATTTTAATATTGATAGTAAATTGAATTATGATAATCCAGCTGAATTATTTATGTGAATTGTTCTATTCTGGTGACTTATGGCAGGAGGAGATGGGAAGAAGTCGCAGTGCGTCAGGTAATTTCTTGTACCCTGATGTACAAAAGTAAAAAACATAAGGACGAAACTTAATTCTTACATGAGTAAAAACTCAAGTAAAAAATAACACCTATTCAAAGTAAGTAATATTTATTCATTCTCTTTGTTCAATCTAAGTTATGGGAGTAGCTAAAAATTACCAAGTGAAGTTAGTTTATTACTAACTTGTGTACTAAAACATGAGGAATAAAGAACACTTAAGCAAACGTAGCCAAGATTGATGTATGATACTGTGAAAGAAGATAGTTGCACAGACATATGCACATTATCTGATTAGTAAACTAAAATTGGAGAGCTTATAAATGTCAAGCTCAGGGTGTTTCTTGAATAATAGGTACTCAGGTTTAACTCCAATGGCTGACAAGTGACAAGGCAGGGTAGGATATGTTGTGGGACACGTATTAAATAGGGAAATATAAAATTATGTTGACTTTCTTTAAACGGTTTCATTTTGGTAGGCTCCAAGTCTGATGGATCTGGTAGGCGGATGAAGGAAGTTGCCTGTCCTACCTGTACCGTTCATTTGCAGGTCTGTAATCCATGTGCCACGCCATTTAAGGATTATTGTCGATTGTTACTACAGTTTGGCTGAATTTGAGAATTTTTGCAGGTACAAATTCCCAGCTCAGGTTCCGAGACCATTGAATGTGGGGTGTGCCAGCATCCTTTCCTTGTTAGTGCCCATTGATCGTGGGCTTGTCACCAGCGAAGGCTCTTAATTTTCTCTGTTAATTTCTTCTTGAGGTTGTGATCATAATAAACTAGTAATATGGATTCGCTTTCTAAGTTTTCATTTCTTCAGAAACCTGGCGGACCCTTTGGTCTTCAGTTCAAGTTATTGTGCATATGAAAGTTGCTTGTTGATCTTGAATCATGTCTGTTTATAAAATTTACAGATCCTTTGTTTATAATTATTACAAGAGTGCTTCCTGGTGTGACGGTTGCGCTTGTTTTCTTTTATGTGTTGTGCTTTTGCATTTGTTTTTTTTCTTTTCGATACAAATTCATGTACCCACGCCTGTGGTTTGAATCCTTAACATGAGGGTTGGACATCTTTCGGCCACTGGGCAATTGTTGGGTTGATGTCTGTTTTTTTTTTTTTTATAATTTAGTAGAGTATTTTTTACCTTTCAAACAGCAAATGTCAAAACTCGAACCCACATAAGACAATATTACTTATTTGGCCACACTAAGTACTAACCCAAATAAGATAAGACAACATTATTTATTTGACCACACTAATTAATGGATCTTGGCTTGATGTTTACTTTAATAGCATGCATAATGATAATGATGATTATTCTACCCAAAACTGGTGATGTTGAACAAAGGCTTCATAGATATCGTGCAGCCAGGAACTGGTATTTGAAGCCTTGAACGAAGTCGTTAAACGATTATGACCGTCATCAACCTAGAATTTGAACCATATGATAAATGTCGGACTAGACGTTTCAATATTGTAAAGGGCTGGTCTTCTATGTTCGAGTGTTTAGCAACTTATGCTAGTTTTTATATCATGTTACCACAAGTGAATTGACAAGTTGATAGGATTAGGGATGGTGATTTTTTCCAAACCCGTCGGGTTTTGACCCGAACTAATTTTATAAAAAAAATAGTTGGGTCGGGTCTAGAGTTAAAAATTTTGGACACGAGATATTTAATATAAAATATCGAAAATACCCCTGTATATATATTTAAAGTTTAGGGATTTTTTCCCCTTTTTCTTCTCAGCCGCATCCTCCTTTTCATTTTATCTCCCCCTATTCTTCCTTCATTTTCCCCTTCTGCTGCCTCTTCCCCTCCTCTCAATTTTCAGTTGCAATCGTGCTTGAGAGAAGTCCAACTTCTACTGCCTTTTGTAATCATAAAATGAAAATAAATTTGTGCATGCTCAATAGGTTCTGCTGCCTCTCTCCCTTCTCTCTTTTTCTCATTTTTGTATCTTAGATTTATTTAAATATTTGGATTCTTATTCTTCGATTTTCTAGTTCCTATTTCTCTTTTAGTTTCACTGTTTCTGGGTTCTTGTTCTTTTCTATTTCTATTTTTTCAAAGATTTTATGAAAATGATTTTGAAGTATGTGTTTCTAGATAGCTCTGCAATTATTTCTGTTTTTAAGCTATTTATTTTACTTTAGATTTCTTTCTTTTTATTCAATATATTCTAATTTTTGAATCATATTTTTATTCTCTTTACTTGATTTAGATATTAATATTTTTCTTTATTGATAATCGAATGCACTCATTACTTTGATCACTATCGGATTATAGTAAAAATGTTATCTTTCAATAAAAAGAATATGTAATAGTTTTGTAATTAATTCGGGTCGATATCCGGTCTGTTTGAATTCTTACTTTAAGAATAGGGTCGGGTGGAATTCTTCTAAATACCAGGGCAGGTCGAGGTCAGGTATTCTTCTTTATCGAGGTTGGGGCGGCCATAAATCTGTCCTGTCTCGTCCCGCCCGTTACCATCCCTGCATATGATTATTTTACAATTTTGCAACCCTCGGCCTCGAAGGAAATTCTACTTCAACTTTTAGCGTACAAAATGTCGAGACCAGTTATTTGGCGTTGCTGCAAAGTGCAAATTACTTGTATGTTGCTTGTGGTTGTGGATTGCAGCATTCTCTAAAAAATATCGCCTCCTTTCTTCAACTTCGACTAAGTCATATCTTTATATAACTCAAAGATTAGATTTCGCCCTGAATTTTACATTAATGTTCAAATCAATATTAACGGCGACCTTCCTTCACCAAATAGTTTGTTGACCAATATCATAAAGTTGAGCAGAAGGAGATGTTTGTTGGTTCGGTTGGTAACAATTACACCTACCCTATTAATTCTCTTCAATTTTATTCCCTCATCACCATTAATGGCCATGGTCAACTTTTAACATCATCTGTTGTAGAGAACACAGTCTGGTTTGATGATCAGATTCTTAATTTAGTTAGAGATATATTGTTTATTCTTGAAGTGAACGTGTCCCAACTCCAAAATTAAATGGTTTAGGTATGGAGAAAAACGTTTCTCTCATCAATTAAGCAACCTCTAGTAATGCTATGAGCAGTCTCAAGTGTTATAATTTTTTTTGTTGCACTCTCGGTTCCTCAGGATCTTGCATTGATTAATTCGGACCAACCTATTTAAGTGATACCAAACTGCTTACCATTTGAACAAATACTCATCGGTAGTTTGGTACTCAAATGTGATAATTTAACGAAAGGAGAATATATATATATATATATATATATACAAGATCTAAATCTAAAATTCTTTTGAACAATTTCTACCGAGGGAGGGGAAGGAGAATTTGCTTTTAATGCATTTCGAACCTACAATCTAAGGGAGAAGAGGTGTCAACTAAGAACTTTAAACCACTTACTCTAGAGACTATTGACAAAAATTATAATTAAACAGACATAGACTACATACAATAACTTAATTATAGTTAAACATCCTATCAGTTAACCTAATAAAATACGCAATTTTGGCAGCATAAAAGCTCGTGAACATGCTCGAAATAATTATATATATATATATTATATATATATGCTACATATACACTAAAAGTAATATCTTTAGCAAAAGAAAAGCAATAAAATAAATTATGGAAAATCCACTAAAAATAAATAAATTAAAATAAACTGGGCACTCTTTTCCCCTTCATCGACATTGAATTTCGTTTCAGTGTTAATTATGAAATGGGTTTTTAACGAGGCCCTATCTTTTATAAAAAAAAATTATAACAAAATTGTCCATTTCGAGTCGAGCCGAGCTGAGCTGAGCCCGACGAGCTTCGAGCCGAGCCTATTAGTATTGTTTTCGAGCCGAGCTCGAGCTTAAAATTTTGAGCTCGCCGAGCTTCGAGCCCAAGCCGAACCCAATAACACTGCTTTCGAGGTTATCACCCCTATACGTGGATGTCTACAATCCCATGCTGGATCTCATTAAAACCCCTCAAAAATATGGTAATTAAAAGCTTACCTTTCGGACCCTAATGTATACGAATAGAAATCCTATGTCTTTTTCGGTGCTTCTTCCTATTCCCTAATATTAAAAAAATAGGTTTAGAGTTTAGGGTTAAAGTTTAAAGATAGGGTTTAGGGAATTAGTGGTAAGTTGGAATTTTTAAGATTTGGGGTATAAGATTTAGGATTTTAAATTTAAGGCTACGGCTTAGAATTTGATTTTTTAGTGTTGGACATAAAAAAAAGCACGAAAAGGGGCAAAGGATTTTTGTCCAATGTATACGGTGTTTTTTGGCATAAATTCAAAAAATACCCCTAACGTTTGATTGAATATTCACTTTGGCTCCTATTCTTTTTTCTTGAGCAATTCAACCCCAACGTTTTATTTTGGGTCAAAATGACTCCTCTGCGGATGAAAATTGTTAGAAAACTGACGGTAAATAGTTTGAAATGACTTGACAAAATGATAAGTCGACAGAAAAATTATTTTATATAATTTTATAAAAAAAAATTTGACTGATGTACCGTTTTTTAAGTCAACCTATATAATACTGTCATGTCAGCGTGCACTGCCATATAAGTTTATCACGTCATTTTAAGCCATTTACCGTCAGTTGACTGACAATTTTCTTCCGCAGAGGGATCATTTTAACCGAAAATAAAACGTTGAGGGTTGAATTGCTTCAAAAAAATAATAGGGACCAAAATGACTATTATGTCAAACTTTAGGCATTTTTTGCTTTATGTTTTTTTTTTCTACGCAAGCAAAGTTCAATTTTTGGGGTTTCAGGGTTTGAAGTTGCAAACAAAGGGTGCTGTGGAACATGGAACATTGAGGTGGCAGTTTTGTGTAATAAATTGAGTCCATTCACTTGTGAAGATGTTTCCAAGTATATATTTTGGGACAGTTATCATCCAACGGAGAGGGCATACAGAGCCCTACTTATCCCACTCCTCCCCAAATATGTGAGCAAATTCTTGTGATCCAGCCAACATGGTCAAAATGTGAAAGCACTACCTCTATTTCTCACTTGTTTTCTTATTATATCTTTTTATACAACATGATTTGCAAGTCCGAGTTATTATGTAATTTTCACTCTATGTATTAAGAAAAATACTAGTATAATTTAAAAAATGTGTTCCCTCTATTTCAAATCGAAAATACTAGTATAATTTTTGTTAGATCTTGAAGCTTCTAGAGGAAATCGGTTATCATTTGCTGTATATAAACATGATTGGAGTCAATAAAAAATCACGCTTCTTCTATTTCTCTACTACTTTCATAAAATTTTCACAAGCTTTGCCTCTGGGGGGATCTTTCGTAGCAGCCACGGGGCTATTTGAACATGTTTCGAACCTCCCAAAACTCAATTCTTAGATACATTTCCTAGCTATTCAAGAATTAATGAAAACCTGTTCTAAAGTAACATCAGAAGTCATTAGAAACTGAAGGGGGTTTTTTTTTCTCTTTTTGATTGTTGATTTATTTGTGTGAAAATGCCTTGTGCTTCGTCAAATATTATATTTGCATCATGTGTTATTCTTGCTTTATATAGCACACTAGTTGGTGGTGCAGTCACTGCTGCCCTAGGCCCTCCTGGATCGTATCCGGCTCTTTTAGCATTTGGAGACTCAATTCTGGATACGGGAAACAACAATCTTTTACTTACCCTTTCAAAATGTAATTACCCTCCTTATGGAAGAGACTTCCCCGGAGGAATACCGACTGGTAGATTCGGAAATGGAAAAGTTTTCTCCGACTTGATAGGTACTTTTTATACGATAAAAGAATTGGAAACTTGGACAAGTTTAACTTATTCTATCCATATTACCTTGTACAGCCGAACATCTGGGAATTAAAGCTATACTTCCGGCATTTCTAGACCCGAATCTTAAAGACGAAGATCTTGTAACAGGCGTATGCTTTGCTTCAGGTGGTTCGGGATTGGACCAACAGACGGCCAACTTACAGGTTACACACAGTTTCCCCGGAAATAAATAGATTTTGTACTCTCTCAACTTTGATATCTATGTACTAATCCTAGTGGATCATATCAGAATGTTTTATCAATCACGGCTCAGTTCAATCTCTTCAAACAATACTCGGAAAGCTAGAAGCGTCTGTTGGAACAGAGAAAGCCCAAGGCATTATATCCCAAAGCTTGTACCTCGTGTCATCTGGCAACAACGACATTGCCATCACTTATTTTTCTATTGTGAGGAATGACATCAATGCCTACACAACACAATTGGTTCAATCTGCTTCAGCTTTCATTCAAGTAAAGAGAAACACTCTCTGACCAATCCTTTTCTGTAAAATTACATTTAACAAAGGAACTGAACTATGTAATAATTACCCTTTCAAATGGTGTTAAGGGAAATGTATGGTTTGGGAGCAAGGAAGTTTGCATTTCTAACAACTCTGCCATTGGGGTGCCTGCCATCGGCCAGAATCATGGCGGGAGGACTTTTAGGAAACTGTTTTGAATTGGCAAATCAAGCAGCAGCTCTGTTCAATTCAAAGCTTAACTGAAATAACCAATCTTAACAATAGCCTCGCTGGAGCCAACATTGTGTTGCTAGACGTCTACAACCCTCTGCTTGAACTCATTCAGAATCCCAACAAATATGGTAGACCCTGAACCGTGTAAAACATGTAATTGGATTTATTATTAGTACTGAATTATTTCCTGTGATGTTAGGGTTCACTGATTCCACACATGGCTGCTGTGCCTCGGGAACGTTTATATGCACCTATATAGATCCATTGACATGTCCGGACACTTCTACCCGTGTGTTTTGGGACGTTGCTCATCCTTCAGAAAAAGCATACCGAATTATCATCTCAGAACTCCTCGGATAAAATTCCACACATGCTTGCTGTCTCTCCTATCTATTGTATCCATTCACTTTACCCAAATACACATACTGAGAAAACGAACAATTTGTTTGTATTATAAAAGTAGTAGTTGTAGAGTGTGTTTACCTGTTCTGTACAGAGGTTTCTTACTTTTCTTGTATAGGTGATTTCATGTACTTTATAGTAGATTTTTGTTTTTTTGGATATAATACAAACAAATTTATCTAAAACAAAAAAGTAAATTATCCGAATTAAGATAATGAAGTTATTTATTTTAATAATATTAAATCATATGTATTAATTCAGTTATTTGATGAATGTATCAAATTAAAACTTGAACACATACCTATTCAAAAAAATTGAACAAATGTAAATTAATCTTTTCTCGTTAATTTTTTTCCTATATCGTTACTCTCTTTAAAAACAAATAGAAAGCTTTAACGTGATAATTAATATAAAATGTTATTTCTTATAAATTGTTTTTTAAGTTTTAACAAAAATTAGGGATATATTAGAATATGGATTTCTTTGAGACATTTTTTATAAGTAAACTTAGTGTTCTACCAATAATGGAAACTGAACTTTTTGTCCTCTAAAAGTAAACATTTATTCACTTAATTCACTTTTTGCCCCTTAAATTATACATCTTTTTTCGATTTGGTACCTAAAATTTTTTCCGAGACGAAATATCTCTAAATTTTTTAACGTTATCTATTTTACCTAAAATAAAACTAACACCATTAAAAATAAATTACTCTGACCAATAAAAGCTCGCCGCGCTATTTTCTTTATTTATTTTTTAAATTTTAAAATAAAATAAATTAAAATATTTATTAATTTAATTATATTTTTCAAAATACCCCATCTTCTTCCCCCACATAGTCTTCTTCCCCAATTTTTCCTAAACCATACTTTCTTCCTCCTGACAACCACCGATTATTTTGTTCTACAATTGAACAAATTTTACAGCTTCAGTATTGATTATAAACGATTGCTCGAATTCGATTCATTTGTTGAAATATGCAGGTCGATAGAATCGTAAAGAAAGCTGAGAAGTTTGAAAAGGAGGATAAGGAGAGAAGGGACGCCATTGACACAAAGAACCAAGCCGATTCTTTCGTTTACCAGACCGAGAAGCAGCTGAAAAAGCTTGGAGACAAGGTCCCTGGTCCGGTCAAGGAGAAAGTGGAGGCAAAGTTGCAAGAACTGAGAGATGCAATTTCACAGGACTCAACACAAGGTATGAAAGATGCAATGGCTGCACTCAACCAAGAAGTTATGCAACTTGGTCAGTCACTTTACAACCAACCCCGTGCCGGAGGTGCCGGACCTGGACCTGCACCTGGTGCTGAAAGTGGACCTTCAGATTCATCAAACAACAAGGGTCCTGATGGAGATGTAATGGATGTAGATTTCACTGACAGTAAGTGAAACAGACAACTTGTGTGATCTCCTTGTATTGTTTCTTACCAGTAAACAACAACAAAACATTTAGCTGCCTGCTGGAATTGGGGTCTGCCATTGGTTGAAAATATTAATTTGAACTTACTAATTTTTCCTTCAAAATCTAAACATGGTTTAGGAAAAATTGGGGAAGATGGGGTATTTTGAGAAATATAATTAAATTAATAAATATTTTAATATACTTAATTTTTATTTTATTTTAAAATTTAAAAATAAGGAAAGAAAATGACATGGTGAGCTCTTATTAGTCATAATAATTTTTTTTTAACTGTATTAGTTTTTTGGATGAAATAAGTAACGTTAAAAATTGTAGAAAGGCATTTAAATATTAAATTGGGAAAAGAGGTATAATTTAGGGGGCAAAAAATAAATTAAACTATATTTATTTGAGCAAATATATTTAGCGAATTAGCTAAGTTGACAATATTCACATTTAGGAGGCTAAAAAGTGGTGAACTAAAAATATTAAATCTAATGACTGCCGATACTATAGCCAACGATGGTGGTTAGCGACAGTCTATGATGGAGGATTTTCATCGATTTCTCAAGATAAAACAATGTGTAATAATTTTTTGAAGTTATAATTCAGAGATCAAATTAAAAATTAATTATTTTTAATGTATAATATTGTTAAAGTGACAATAATTAATCTTTTGCAACAAATTGATAGCATAAAGATAACTCTTCAAAGTTAGGTAATCAAAATAAGAAAGAAACCAAAACAAAATAACCTCTGCATTAGGTTTTTATTTTATTTTTAATGAAAAGCCTGCAAATTATTTGAGCATCAAGAGCTCGTTCGACCATATGTGACAAACAGTCGCTAACATTAGAACGATCGAAACATAACAGTTAACAGCAAGTAAAAACAGAGAAAAACTTTGAGCCTTGAGGCGAGGTCTTGATGTTCAATGTCTTGTGGAACTTGTAGGAAAACAAAAATGATTCTGCCAAAGTTAGGTTAAAAAGCTTCGATTCATACTTATTACATTTACAGTGGAATTGAGAACTTGTGGATTCTGCGATACACCTTACTCTAATGCTATGCTACCATTTTTACTGCTTATAGCAAATGGACTTCTGACTTTGTATTTTCCATTAGACCATGTTATAGATCCAAATACATCTTTTTTGAGCTGATTTCCGGTTGAGAAGCTCACTTGATACGATGACTTATCACCAATTTTAGTGAATTCCAGGTTATCTGGGACTACTTGAACATAAAGACCTGCCGGTGCATCAATGCTTACGTTATACACCGCTTTTGCATTTCCGGCAACGTTTGTAAGGGTTCTGATCACTTTCCTGCCTGCTTTCTCATCGAAATTGGAAATTGATATTGATGGATAATTGATGTTGGATATAAGATCAATGCTTGACGTCTCTGGGCATGTAAACCCATCTGGGATAGTGTAGGCCATGTTTTTTACTGTAGATGTATTATAACCATAGTAGCATAGGAAATTCAAGTAATCAATGGTAGTAGTCTCATAAACCAGGCCAGGTTGCAATGGTCCTGTGGTGCTTACTTCTCCAGAACCGATATCATAAGATGTAGCCGCTGTACTTTTCTCGGTCATAAGTGGGGCTTTCCTGTTATTTATCTGAGCCGCTGTAAATTATTTGGAAAAAGTCTTAAGTTAGTCAACTCAAAAGTTCTAGACTGTGTCATGTAAATAAAAGTGTAGATTTGTATTTTAGTTCCTAACCTGTTGTCATGATGGCTGACCTGATTGCGGAGGGACTCCATTTGGGGTTTCTTGATTTGACTGCGGCGGCAATCCCGGATACATGTGGACATGACATGGAAGTACCCGAAAGCACATTATATAGTGGTGGCTCTTTGCCTTCAGGAGTCTCGGCTGTATCGTTCCCTATCCATGCTGCAAGAATGTTCACTCCAGGTGCTGTGATATCGGGCTGCAACACATTCGATATAGCTTTCCTATATTAGCATTGGAAGAAACCAAGTTTTATAAAACAAAATAGTAGATGATTTGCCTTGAGAATGTTCTTTGGGATGGTTGAAGGGCCTCTAGATGAGAAATATGGTATAGTAGGTGCTGTTTTAGAATTTGTCGACGAAGGCAAGATCGTGGCAACTGGATTTCTACAAATCTCAAAACAGATAAATGGTAAATATTCATTTCTCAAACATTGAATTAATTCAGAGTCTTGAGTTCCATTTGGGCTGTATTACTTTACTGAGTTGATGTAGGAGAGAAGCTTTGCACCATCTATTGAACTGATCACACTCATGGGAAATGCACCAAAATTGAATTCAACCCCTCTCAATTCATCATCGATCAGGATTACCCCAATACCTCCAAGTTTCTTCACTTCGTTTTGCTTATTTATCTGTGGAAACAATGAATCATCATTGTCACAGACAACAATCTTTCCTTCTATAAGTTCTGGTTCCATGGAATCTGGACTGCAGTTCCTGAACAACAGAAATCATGGAATAACCGATCATTCAGGGTGTATATTGCTTGAACAAAATGCCACAATTTACTCAATTGTTAAGCGCACCTTGTTGCATTTTCGTCTACTCCACTTTTCTTGGCTGATCTTGCATATATAATTGGGTACACTGGAGATGCTTGAATGTTGCCAAAATTAATACCTTCGCCCTGCATATCAGTTAGAAGACGTGTGATAAAATTCGACAAGATCGAAAAGGGTCAAAGGAGAGCATCGTTACCTTAATTACTTCATAGTTCCCCAGGACAATATCGGATTCAAACTCTCGGTCGATCGTGCTAGCGGCAACGGTCAAAATCCAAGGTGCGGAGTTCACAACTGTACTAGGGTCAGGTCCATCATTTCCTGCGGAACAGACCACGGTAATATTATTCTGCACAGCATGGAATGCCCCGAGGGCAATGGGATCTTTTATAAATTCTTGTTGTAGAAAGTATGATGATCCGAAGGATAGTGATAACACATCAACCCCATCGGCAATCGCATCATCAAATGCTGCTAATACAGTGGATCCACGGCCTCTGTTTTGAGAGGAAAAGGCTTGATATATAGCTAGTCTAGACCCTGGGGATCCACCCTTGGCGGTCCCTGGCGCCAGCCCGTAGTACGATACACCATGGACCTCAGCCCCTGCTGCGGTTGATGCCACATGAGTGCCGTGCCCAATCGTGTCCCTTGGCCAACCTTCGCCGTACGATCTTGCCCCAATTATCTTTCTGTTGCAAAATAAACCATACCGGTTATTTACGAGATTAATAAAACTGTAATTATATTTTAATCGGGTCGGTAAGAGGTAAAGATACTTGTTACAATTGAAGGTATTGGAATCCCGTCCTTTAGCGCAAATACCACTCCATCGTTTAGGAATTTCGCCCATTTCCTTGTCGTTAAAACTTTCCGACTCTGGCCAAATTCCTATGTCCTCCAATTCGGGGAAAAATGCATTATATACTAAAGAAAGTATCATAACAACAAAAAATGAGAAAAAGACATCGTGATGTGATTGTATATATAGGTGAATAAGTTTCACCTGTATCTATGATGCCAATAATGGCATCTGAATCACGATCTCTTGAGTTTGAATCTGAGCTGGGATTTGATTCTATAATCACTGAAGTTTCATACTTCAAGAAATCCCATGACCGGGTAGTGTGGAGCTCTAATACAGGGTCGGGGAAGACTGACACAACTCCAGGACTCTCAGCAATTGAATGAGCCTCTTCAGCAGACAAAAGTGCTGCAAACCCAGAGAAGCCATTTTTGTAGTTGTGTACCAGGGCATCTTTTTTCCTGAGCACGTGAAAATTTTCAACTGAACAATAGATTTCTCTATGAATTGAAACATCAAAGGCAAAGGGGATGTGATTCTTAACCAACTCAAATATAAAGAAAAATAAATAAAGGTGTATTCACCGTTTTAACAAAGAATCTAGAAGTTGAGCATGATCATCCCTTAATGAACCCTTACTCGAAGCAGGTGCACCCATGTAAACAATATAAACACCATCCCCATCTGCAGCAGCTCCTCCAGGTTCCAGAAACAGTGCAACGGAGAAGAAAAAGTATATCAAACTGAAAATAAAGGTTATAAGGGACTTCATGGCGTTAACCGAGACTCTTAAAAGTGCTTCAAATGGCAAGCTTGCTGTCTACAAAGGATATAAATAGAAGAGTGTATGACGGTTGAAGACTTGAAGTGTGGGTAATGGTATAAGTGCGTATCGGATCTGCAAAAGATTGTTATATCCAGCCAGAGTGCGGTTTTACCAAATGGCTGAGGTATTGATTGACAGTAATTGAGAAAGAATATTATCCCATACTATAGACTCATCTACCACGCAATATGCAAAACATACAATAGTGAACCTGTTGGTTTTAGGCATAAAGTCAAAATAACGTTTTATTGAATAATCATTTAAGTTTATATTTTTTTTGAATCAATCTAACTCTTAAAGTTTCATTTTATCTTAAAATGGTCTTTGAGTCAAAAAAAAAACTTGAAATGGTCTTACTGCTGATGAAAACGGTTAGTTAATTTAAAATGGTCATAATGC
Organism: Hibiscus mutabilis; assembly: GCA_019671005.1. NCBI lineage: Eukaryota > Viridiplantae > Streptophyta > Magnoliopsida > Malvales > Malvaceae > Hibiscus > Hibiscus mutabilis. The sequence goes on from JAGYYJ010002786.1 coordinate 37,709, forward strand.
GGATGAATTGTTTCATCCGTGCACAAGCTGAATCGAGTTGGACTGCTGAGTTTTTCTTTTCATTTCTTATTTTAGAGGGAATGGCATTATCAAGGACTTTGATTGGAGGAACTTTGATTCCCACTCAAATCTGCAGTTGTGGAAGGAAGGTTTAGTGCTCAGGAAAAAAAGTGGTGGGCTCTGACATTAAATTTGGAAGATGGTGTACTGTCCTGATAGCAATTTCCTTTATTTTAATCGACCAAAAGATTTTTGTATCATACAAAGACAACAACTGCATTATGCATACAATCGGAGTTAGCGAAGAAAGTAGGAAAGTTCCGGTTCCAGTTTGATCTCCTTTTGATTAAATGGATCTCCTAAGTGCGCCATTGCTAGTCCGCCACCATTAGAATCGTGCAATTGAATAAGCAAAGATAATACCCGATTTATCAAAAAAAATATGGGCAAGTATCGATTAAAAAAACTTAGTAGTGTTTGGACAAAAATATTAAATCCAAAAAATATGTTTTGATTAAAAAAAATTTGTCTCGTTTAAAATATGAGTTGAGTTTGAGCTCCAACATTCAAGGTCTCAGTCCAGTTCCTATGTTTCATGAAACTAAGATTAAAAAAACAGAAGAAACATGTTTTTTTACAACTCATTTCTTTTTCACTTAATTTGTTTCATGGCCACGTATCATTTTAGTTAAGTAATGAAAAACTTTTTTTCTCTTATATAAATCCAATTTTTATTACATCTAAAAATAATAATAAACATTCGACAATAACATTTCTATCTAGATCGGTCACCTTTCATTTTTTTCTGCTTATAGCAAATGGTTTTCTTACTATATTTTCCGTTAGACCTTGTCATGGATCCAAATCCATCTTTTTTGAGCAGAGAAACTCCCTTGGTAAGATGATTTGTGACCAATTTTAGTGAATTGCAGCTTATATCGGACCACTTGCACACTAAAGCTTAATTTCGCATTGATTGTGAAAATTACTGTAAAAAAGTAATTTTAAAAATATTGTAAAAAAATAATTTTGAAAAATTGAATTTAAGATTCTGTAGTGTTTGGTATTATTGTCAAAACGTGTTGTTGAAAAAATAAAATATCTATTTTAGACATATAGTCAAAAAAGTATTCTTGAAAAAATGGAAATTAGATTTAAAAACTAATAAAGGTTAAATTTATCATTTTAAATCCAAACGTGATTTTTAACTCTAAAAACTAAAAGAATATAATTTTCGGTTTGGATCAATAATCACTTTCTAAAAGTAATTTTTCTATCAAATTTTAAGTATTTTTTATTGATTATTAAGTGGAAAAGTGATTTTAGCTCTCTAAACTTAATAAGAAACGGGGCCTAAGACCTCATCGATGCTTACGGTATATACCGTTTTATCATCTTCTGTTTCAACATTTCGGCAACATTTGTAAGGGTTGTGTTCACTTTCTTGCATGCTTTTGCATCGAAATAGGAAATCGCTATTGATGGATAACTGCTGCTGGATATAAGATCAATGCTCTGCTCGGCTAGGCTCCTCTTAGCACGTGAATGTATTATAACCGTGTGGCATACAAGGACGTCTCGGATGGAAAAATATAATGAGCGACTGTTTAGAGTCTATATTTTCTACTTTTATAAATTTAATATTTTTTAATTATTAATTTTATAAGTTAATAGTTATCTTTATTGTTTTAGACTTTTAATTATATTTTAGATATTTTTTAAACAACAATAAAAATAATAATTTATTAATAAAATATTAAATTAATTATTTAATATAATAAAATATATTTTCGTTCTACAAATTTCAATGTTAAGCTTTTACTCGGGACCAAAAATATCTTAAATGCCTCTAGTGGCATAGAAATTCAAGTAGCAACGGTGGTAGTCTCATAAACCAGGCAAGGCTGCAATGGTCCCGTGGTGTGTTTACTTCTCCTGCACCGAAATCACAAGACGTGGCTGCAATGGTTCCAAGGCAAGTACGTGTCACGCTGAGGGTTGCAAATTTTAGGGTAAACTATTTAAATGGTCCAGATTAAGCTTTGATTTTTTTTTGTGACTGTTTACTATTGGAAATTACAAATTAATCTTTTAATTTTAAAATAATAATAAATTAGTTCAACGCGATTAAAAATTTAATAATTAATAACGTGACAATTAATATAAATAAATATAATTACATAATTAATTCTTAAATTCTACACTTATTTTAATTTAATTTTAATTCTAAAAAATTAATGCACATAATTTTAAACCATAAATTTTAAATTTATTTTTTAAAAGGTTAGAACATAAAAACAATAAAAAGAGAGAAAATTTTTTATTCTTTGGATAGAGACGATAATTATTGATACATGTATTGTAATTAGATGATAAAAGAACCGGAGGATTGATGGCCAACCATGTCACATCTTAAGGAGGAAAATAAAATATACATGTGGTTTTCTTTACCCTTTAGATGCCTCTTCATCCTCGTTGGTCGCAGATAAAGCAAAACAAGACAAAGAATGGATTCAAGAGGATATTGTTATAGATAAGATGAAAAAAAGAAGTACAACAAAGCAAAAACATCCACCATTTGCCCAATTGGTTTGGCAGCTTGGGATCCTAAAATTACTGGAAATAGGCCATTCCATTTCTTTTCTTCGATGCACTAAAGGAGAAATGGCTGCCTTCTTGGTTTCATACTTGTCAAAATGGAGCTGTTAAACTTCTGGTTAGACAAGTCTTTTTAGGAAGCTGATCTGTAGATGACAACGACTGCAAAACAAGACCCCAAACCCACCCCCACCATGTTACCAACTGGATATCTTCCGCTTTTACAAAAACACAAATCATAACCACTACATTTTATATGTAAACCAAAACTCATACTAGTATATATCACCTTCTCTTGCTGCCTTCTAAGCTTAGCATTTTCTTCTTGTAAATGAGCAACTTCCAGCTCCAACTTGCTTGTGTAAGCCTTGGATACTCAAACATCAAAGCAACTCATAAAAAATATATATATATATATTACATACAAGTTTAATTTCCTCGCATAATAAAGTGAGGGAAAAAAGAGTCGAACAGATTCAGACCTGTTTTCTAGCTCTTGACCGAGCAGCTGACTCTCTGTTCTTCATCATGCGCTTATGCCGCCGGTCGTCGGAGCTTTCATTACTTTCTGGAGCCTTTTTTTGGCCAAAAGGTGGGGAAACTGCCGAAGAACCAAAACCATGAAAAGTGGAGTCGTGAGAAGAACCAAATGATTGAGATGCTGCAACACGGGTAGGAGCATTGAGTGTTGGGTTTGACCTCAAAGGGCCGCCACTGTCGAAGTACCGCAAGCCCGATCCGGAATTCAAGCTCAATATTGTGCCGGGAGTGGGTAGTCGGGAGCCAAAAAGGGCCGTTCCTTGAGCAAAAGAAACGTCATTGGAGACGTCTGATGTTCTTGGGGTTGGAGTTTCTTTACTATTGATGGGTCTAGCCAAAAAGTCTACAAGGATCGTGCCGGGAAAGTTGAGGTTGCTGACTTCGGGAGAGATGATGGAATCAGCAGGGTGGTCATTTAGGGAAGGGAGACTAATATCTTTCCACACATCCTCCATGGATCTTACGGCCAAGGGTAATCGAAGACGGTGATGGACAGTATGCAGGAAAGGGAGGATCTAGAGGGTGAAGTAGATAACCCTGGAGCTGCTATTATTGTTGTTTATAAATTATACCTGGTCAGGACAGCGTGAAGATTAAAAGAGCGGGGGATGATAAAATCTGGCTGAAGAGATGTCACGTCTAGTGGCCTGGCCTATGGTGTGAGCCTTTGAAGCACAAATGTGTACTGTGTTTCAAATATATATTTATATACGAGGCAACTTGAATAAAAAATATAAGTGAAACTTTTTTTTTTCTATTGTTCTGGCAAAGAATGATGGAAATGGGTTTTGGATTATAATGTAATGTAGCAAAGTACAGCGTCGGACATGCTTTTTTTCAGCGTGCAGGATTCCAAAAAAGCAGGGAAAAGAAAGCAAGAATGGCATCTGGAGGGGACATTGACACTGAGAGAGGGCTGCTCCAAGTCTCCACTTGCCAGAAACAATGCATGTGCAGAACTTCGAAAAGGAAACTCCAGACATAATCGTCCGACCGATCGGACATCTTCGACTTTGATTTCATAGGGCTTTTGGTGAGAGTGATGCTCTGGCATCAGCTTTATTTTTTATTTCAAGTTTTGCCATCTCCATCTTGAATTGAATCTCAACGCCTTAAAGGACCAGGTTTTTTTAAAAGATGGGATATATGCTTTGACATCCACCATACAAGCCTTTTATTGATGAAAAATTAATCGTTGGGGGCATTTAAAAGGGGTAAAACTTTGATATAAAGATTGTGCATGTGTATTTACACTATAAAAATTTAAATTTTAAATTTATAATCTTAACCCTAAATCTTAAACCCTATGCACTAAATTCTAAACACTAACCTTACAACCTAAATCCCTAAATCTTAAATCCTAAACAAAAACTCTAACCCCTAAAACTAAATGTGTATATAAAAATTTCATTTAAAAGACCTCAAAATTTTTTTTGACAATAATAAAAAATTCATTCAATCAAATTAAGGGTGGGCCACTCATGCACCATACAACCTATACAAACAACTCATGCAATTACCTACGTAGACCACAACAAGTAGGGGTGACCGGTATAACCGTTACATTTTATAGGTTAATTAACTGGACTATTAAAATTAAACGATTTCGGTTAATTTAACCGCTAAAAAAGATGGTTAATGGTTACAGTTATGGTTACGAATTTTGACAACTGGTTAACCTATAGGTTAACCATTTTAAAATTATTTATATATATAAATCGATAAAGGCCTTGAGTGATGTGATCATAGAGTAAATTTTACTTATTGAAGTTTCATTTACTTTATGTTTTTTTATGTTAGTTAAACATTTGTCTTTAGAACTTTGATAGTGTATTTCTACGTCCTGAACTTTGATGGTGTATTGTTATGTGTTGAACACTGTTAAAACTTGAAACTTGAAACTAAATACGAAGTTTTTGTATTTTGTGTTGTGTTGAAACTTTGGAGTATGTAGGTACTTTTTTAAAATTATGTATGGAGTAGTGTTTAGGATCTCACTATTTAAGTTTTTTTTTGAACATTTTTATATAATATTTATCGGAGAGATAGTTTCATTATTCTCAAAAGAAAAACATGTGAAAAACAATCTAATTGCTTATTGTTTAACCTATTATCGAACCGTTGGTTAACCGTGTCTTATTGGTTAATCGTTAGCGGTTAACCATTTCTTAATGGTTAGGTTACGGTTAGCAAAATTTAATACTCAATCCGTCCCAAAAATAATGTCTCTTGTTGACTTTTTACGTAGTTTTAGGAAAAAAATTTGTGTAAGAGGTGTGTTGTAAAGTAATTAAAATGACAATTTTATTCTTAAAAAATTAAAATTTATTTTATTGAAAAACTAAAAAGAGGGTAGAAAAGGAAATGTGTTTAGTAAAAGTTGTTGAGTTTTTCAAGAGGACAATTTAAGTAGGACAATTTTAAAACACAAAAGGGACATTATTTTTTGGATATAAAGAGTAACCGTTATAACGGTTAACCGACCGTTTAGGCTGAACGGTACGGTTAACCTACTATGAACACCCCTAACAACAAGAACCAACAAAACGTGGAAGGATCGTCACAAGCCAAAAATCACAAAGAAACAAACCATAGCCCTTGGGCATGAAAACAACATAGGGAAACAATAAAACCTACACAAGATCCTGAAATAAAAACTTAAATTACATTCATGCGAGAGCTTCATCCAAAGGCATGTTTCTTTTTCATTCGAATAAGGTCTTGTCATTACAGACGATGTTAGAGACGCACCAGACTTGAAAAGGTACCAAACAACCACATGAACAATCATAGCAAGGTCTTTAAGCGGATTAAAGCCAAGAACAAAATCGTAGACATTCTCAGAGAACTAGAAACACGACCTTAAATCAAACGTATTCATATTGATTTGAATGATCTTAGGAGAAGGATGAGCCCCCGAACTATCGATCGAACTTTCTAACCCTCGGTGATAATAGGGCTTAATGCGATCATTATTGATGCGGATAACCCATCCTCAGATTATCCGCTAACTCATCAATACCAGCAGCTTTCTCTCTCACCACAGGAAAAATGGATTAAGGCACAAAGCCCCCAAAGGGAACCGGATGCTTACCAACTCTATTTTCTTTTTCAATATGAACTCGACCCCTTAATCCCTAAAAGAAACAAAAGCATGGGACTGTTCACCAAAAATCTTCGTACCTTTAGCGTTGACGTTGCAGATTTTCCTAAGCTTTTTCAAAAAGACCGAGAAATCAAAAGCTTTACAGCTGTAAGCTTCAGACGTAATCCCTGCAATCCCGAGATTGTGAAAAGCAATCTGTTCTTCCTCAAACAACACGCCATCAAACCTTAAACTCTTTTTTGCGTTTCTACGTGGCTCAACAGGAATAGACTCGTGAACAGAATCGAACTCACGACCACTACTCTCGACCGTTCGATCAGCATGGTCCTCTTTCTCAAAGGATTCCAGATCTTTCCCAGCTGCTTCACCATTGAGCTCAGCTTCCTCCATCGTTTTTGAGCTCCTGGCAAAGGACCTGCACTTAAAATCCTATGACTTAAAAACCCTTGCTTTCGTACCATCCTCCATGAAACAGCCGGAACAGTGCTTCTTCTCCGCAATGGCGGTGGCTTCCACAACAAGGGGTGCTGCAGCAAGGACTTTCAGGGCAAAAATCGCAAAGCTCTCAACTCTAGAAGGACCAGTGTGAGAAAAAGGCTAAAGAGAGTAGCAGTCAGATTGCCTGAACTTATATGCCCCTCTCTTTGGCTTACTTCCCACTCTCTATCGACTCATGATGAACAGTGATTTTCTGGTGGCTTAGAGTGGCCATAACCTCGAACGTAAAATAGCCACTACTCCTTCCATAACGTTTTTCCACCCTGTAGAAGGAACAAGACAAGCCATCACAAAAAGAGCCCTTAACTCTCCCGACACTCGAAAACGAGTTAAAACCTTTAAAATCGTAAGATACCAAACTTCGCCTGCAGTCCAAGAGACCCGGCCTCCACCCCACAGCCTCTCGTTTTCTCTCATTACCTTCACCCCTGCGCAAGCGTCTTCATTCAACACACCCAAAACAAGCAGATAAACGAGCACATCTCTCCCAGATTTTGCAAACAAGGATGGGGGTTATTGGTGGTGGGGGGGGGGGAGCTAGGAATTTTGTACCGGGAGGAAATCATGTTTTTTAGTTAAAAAAAAGACCTCAGAACTAAAATCCCTCTGATTTGACAGATAAATAAGTAATCTTTTTGGATAAAATTTGATTTGCGTAAAATTTACACTATAAAAATTTAAATCTTAAATTTTTAAACCTAAACATTAAACTCTATACACTAAATTTTAAACAGTAACCTTAAATTCTAAACTCTACAACCTAAACCTCTAAACTTTAAACTCTAAATTAAAATTCTAACTTTAAAATTAAAAAAGTACGTGTAAATTAAAATTTACACTGCATGTGTATTAAATTTTTTTTACATCTTTTATAGTGTTGTTTTTTTTCTTTCTTTCCTTTGTACGACATTGTCAGCGTTGGAGGTCTAAATTTTATTTTTGTGTTTTAAAATTATTTTACTTAAATTATTTTATTAAAAAATTAATAATTTTTATAAAGTATATTTTCTTTTATACTTTTTTTAGTTTCTCAACAAAATAAAATTTAATTTTTTAAGAATAAAATTGTTGTTTCAATTATTTTACATCATTTTTCTTATATATTTTTATACAAAATTTTTTTCTTAAAATTTTTGAAAGGTCAATAAAAGACAAATTAAATGAGACGGAGAAAATATATCTGTATGAGTGACCACAAATTGTTGTCCTCATGGACAATTAATAAGTACATATACTTTTTTCAAACACTAATTCCGTCTTTATAAACTTGATTTTTTTTCATTTTTCAGAGAAAAAAGTACAAACATGTCCGGTCCTCTCCGGTACCGGTATATCTCTCAGATTAATCGTGGTTTAATTAATTCATTTTTTTGATTAAAAGTTTAATTAATTCATCTTTCACTTTATATCTGTGTGAAAAAAAAAAATTGATCTACTCCAGCTCCTACAAGAGTCTATACCGGGAATTAATTGTACCACCACCTGGCCTGGGGTAATTTATTCATCACCATAATAAGAGATACAGAGGGGGGAGTGCTATAAAATTGATGGTTGAAACATTAAAGCTGTCAGCTACTCCGATCATCTCCGGGCTACTCTTAAACAAGTGTGCGTCGAATAGCAGGAGAAAAAAGTAGGGTGATAAATTATTGGCTTAAACAAAAAAAACAACCCCCAAACTATATTTTTTTATTTTTAACTTTTTAATTATAATTTAAATAAAATAAGCCTTTAAACTATTAATTTTGGTCACTTTAAATCCTTAAATTATAATTTGGGCAAAAAATCCCCTTAAACTATCATTTTTTGTTACTTTAAGTTTATGATTACAAAATATCATTTTAAAAGTTTTTTAACATATATAAATATTTATGTTCTTTTTAAATGTTAAAATATCATATATCAAAATAAGTCCCTAAACTATCATTTCTTGTCATTTTAAGTCCGATAATTATTTAAATCAAAAGAAAATTATTTCGACTAATAAGATGTTGACACATCATAAATTTTTTTTGACCAATTGATAATTTTGGGGACTAAAAGAAGAAAAATGGCATAGTTTAAGTACTTATTTTGACCAAAAAATAGATTAAAGACTCAAAGTGACAAAAAATAATAGTTTAAAGGCCTATTTTGCCCAAAATATAATTTAAGGGCTAAAAACAAAAAAAAAACATATTTTAAGAGCTGTTCTTTGATTTAAGCCTAAATTATTAGAACTAATCGAGCATCAAGTTTGAAGCATAAATACATGGCATCCAACTCCAAGGCCATCAACACCACACGACACATTAAGCATGATAAAAGCTATTATATGGCGATAAGGTTGGATAACATAGCTAGGGAAACCATATGAAAATAATCTGGGCAAAACATGCAATTATGTTTTTAGATATATAAATTAAGAATGTGAAGCGGGAATAGAAACAAAATAGAAAATAAACCAAGACAAATAACAGTTCTCTCCTCCCATTGAATGCTTCGATTATAAATCACGCCACCCAAATCCGCCTTCAAATGACATGTTTTTCCATAGGAATAGCCAAATGTACAACCAAACAACCGTATATTTTCCGCAGGCAATCCGAAATTTCTCTTCATCTTTCTCTTTTTATTCCCCTGTCCATCTTTCTAAAACAAATTTATGCATCTTTCTTATTGTTTGCATCTACCTCCCTCATCAAAACCAAGTACCACGGTGGCCAAAATAAAATAAAAAGGGTGTACCATCATTACCCAAGCAGCACGCACAGCCCTCGAATGAAGAAAAACAAACAACTTCTTAACTGGATTACTCATTTTTTGGAGGCAAGATTGGTCAGTTATGGTCCAAACATACGTCTTTAGAACCCTCCCCACTGGAGAGCTGAGTGCAGCCAATCGGCTCTGATGCATGTCCGCTGCAAGTGTTCTCGGTAGAAGAGTTAACATTACCTACCTCGCTTTGATCACAAGACTCTTCTGTTACTGTAATCTGCTGAAAAGAACTTGATAGCATATCAGAACTTGATCCACCCGAAGATGGTAAGCCCAAATCTTTGGAAACCCAAGAAGGTACCCAATTTATCCAGTCATTACGCCTTCTCACCCTGTTACTCTGCAGATATTTCAATAACAGCACAAGTTTGTCAATTTGTTGGCAGTTTCGACGATTCAAACGCACTGAAGGAGACTTCCAATTGAGAAACAAATTGGTTGACACTTATAGCTAATATCTAGAATGAATAAGGAATTTCCCCTTTTTGCTTAATGATAATTGCTCTGCTGAATTTACCTGTACTTCCACAACAGTTGAGCTCTGCATGGAATCCAGTATCAACTGAATATTGTCTGTCAAACTCTTGACCTGCAAAATGATCAAAATAGTACAAACTTGAACTAGAAAATGTTTTAAAATATTGAAGCAAGAAAAATTGTGAAACAAACATTATATTAACACATTAACCACAAATATATGCATTCCATTAAGTATAGGAGAATACAAGAATAGGAGAGACAGTTATTTAGACATAGGAGGTATTGCATCCTTCCATCAAGTAATAGAGACATGTGAATCAGTCAACTTAATGATTTAGACTAAACCCTTTGGTGATTTTGTTAATAAACTTCACCTTATAACAGGGTCTTAGACAACTTAAATACATAATGGCTGAACAGCAGAGGACAAAAATAACTCTTAACATTTTTATCACGGTTCCCTCATCTGCAATGACCTAACCCTTCTTGCAGTTAAGTCAGAAAAGGGCATGCAGACCAGATGAAGAAAATAAGGAAGTTAATCAAATACAAATAACTCACTCGAGGAAATCCAGCGATTAAGGAAATGGATACCCAGCCTTGATCATCCATGTTAGACTTTAAGAACTCATCTTTAACCAAATTAACATCACTAAACAAAAAGAAAAGACCATTAAAGCAATAGCAGTTTACCACTAAGAGAGCTTTCAAAAATAAGATGCTGAGCGAGAAAAAATCTCACCAAAAATTAGTTTATAATATGAAATTTATTACCTGAAATAATAATCTATCTGATGTAATAACAATGTAGACAAAGAAGGTTCTGGAACCGGCAGAAGCATTGGAGAATGTGGGACAGGGGCAAATAATGGCATGCCCCTAAATGGCTCCATGGGCATTGTAGGGTAATATATCATATCTGAAAGGCAGAGACAAAATACATCACGGCGGCATTACAGAAAGAACCAGACTATTAAAATTTCAACGTACCAGGATATCCAATGGGATTTACAAATGACCTCACAGGTTGTGGAGGTATAAAAGCATCAGCACTGGGTGGTGGAGGTCTCGGAAAGCCCCTTGGAGGAGCCCTCTGAGGGTGCATATGACCGTCTCTTGTATTCTCATAACTTCCACGGTCCTGATCATGCCCGCCCCTAAAATTGTTATGATAGCCACCATCTCCCCATGATCCAAAGTTGCCTCCCCTCCGAGAAGGCCTGCGGTTATTGTGCAACAGAGATGAAGACCCTCCAACTGGTCTGGGTTCCCAATTATTTCGCCTGTACTGAGGGTCTCTCATAGAAGGATCCATTGTGGGAATAAAATTACCATAACCGTATAGAGGCATGTTTACTACTGGAAATGGCGGCGGCAGTGGTGGAGGTGGAGGTGGAGGTGGAGCTGGAGGTGAATGTTGATGTGGAAAGCTACCCTGTGGAGGCCCAGTAGCAGAGCTATTCCCCCCAACTCCGCCCCGCATAGAAGCCCTTTGCCGACGTGGCATTGTACGGTTTGGGGTTGCATTGGAGCTAGCGTAACTAGCATCCTTCATCTGAGTTGATTGGGGTATTGCCGGGCCCTATGATTACCACAAATTTACAGTCAGATGGCTTTGATTTATTTATTTATTAACAACTAAAATGAGAAGGCATCTTGCGTTAGATTGCTTAACCAGAAATTAAAATGCAAGTAAACAGATTCCATTTTTCTTTAATATTCTCCTGATAATGTTTATTCAGAATATCAATTAAATACCGAAAATAAAATGAAGTAGAATAAACCTGAGAAGCAGGAAGTGATCCGTCAGGAACAGTCTTGGAAGAAGAGTCGGCTAATGATTTGGAAGAAGCCCTAGCGGATTCAGATAAAGCAGGCCAAGCCGCACCTTCCATTACGCGGCACACCTCGCCGACGTCATTTGAAGGCACGTTCCAAGCAGGCTTCTTAGAGAGTTTAAAAGTAGCGTTGTCGCAGCTATTGGATTCAGAATCACCGTCGGTGGCCAAGGAAATATCTGGCAGGGAGGAGCTCAAGGAAGTCTCTTTAGAAGGGGAGCAATTCGAAAATTTTGTTTGCTCCGGTTGAGAAGAGAAGGGAGGTGAGGTTGTTAATAAAGGTGAAGAAGTGGAATGATGAGCGGCCGAGGTTGACTCCGACTCGCCTCGAACAACCTGAGAAAATCTTTTGCGGCGGAACTGAGGGCTCTTGAGGCCGTCACGTGGAGAAGAAGAATCAGCCGTCATAGCCATTATAAAATTAAGTTTTTTGCGAACTTCAAATCAAAATAGTATCAGAAAAATTTACGTCTATACCAGGACACATTAATATCTTAATCGGTTAATCAAAATACTTTTTAAATTAACCTTGAAATATATCAGAGCGATCGAAGAGAGTTGAGAAGGATAGAGGAATTAGGGTTTGTCTGGGAAGAATGTAAGAATTTGATGGGAGGGGGGAAGACGGATCTAGCACGTGAAACGCACGAGTGAACCGCCGCAAAGCACCAAGGAACCAAAGCCGAAGGCGCTATGTTACTTAAGGTTTGGTTCCTCTCTCTTTCCCTTATTTGGGCTTTGGACTCGAAACTCAGGAGGTGGGTTGAAATGGGAGCTCCAAAATTTACCAAAACAAACTTCTTTCTGACTTTGAGACGACACCGTTTGTTTCTCCTAATTACCATCTTAATGTTACTCATTAATATTAATTATTGAGTTTAAATTTGATACACAGGCTTTTTTACACAGAGCATGTTTATTTCTACTATAAATCAAAATTAAACATAAACCCTAAAAAACTAAACCCTAAATTCTAAATCCTACAATCTAATTCTCTAAACTCTAAATTAAACACATAACGCTTAAAACTAAAAGATATGTGTAAACTCTTAATTATTTCCTTCCCAGAATAAATTTTAGGTTTTCAGAAGTGGGCCCAATTTATATGTGTTACGATGGAATTTAAGAAATATTACTTTAACTTGACTTTTGGTATTTTGCTTTGGTAGGTTTAGCCTGTATACATGTGTATTTCTATTTTTTTTCTCACGACACCTTTGTTTTATATATGTTCCAAAGAAATTCAACTTCTAAATTAATATCTTCAAAAAAAAAAGTTTAAACCAAAAAATAGTCTTTAAACTATTTATTTTTTCTGTTTTTAGCACTTAAATTATGATTTGGGCAAAATAGTCCCTTAAACTATCTTTTTTAGTCACTTTAAGTCCCTAAACTATTTTTTGGTCAAAATAAGTACCTAAACTATGTCATTTTTTTCTTTTAGTTCCCAAAACTATCAATTGATTAAAAAATCTTTGTGATGTGTCAAAATCTTATTAGTCGAAATAATTTTCTTTTGACTTAAATAACTATCGGACTTAAAATGACCAGAAATGATAGTTTATGGGCTTATTTTGATATATGATATTTTAAAATTTAAAAAGAACATAAATATTTATGGCTTAAGGGTTCACTAAGCCCTTAAACTTTTGTAAAAAAAAAATAATTAAATAAGCCCCTAAACTTTTTTTGCACCTAATTAAGCCCTCAAACTCAAGAGAAAAAAAAATTAATTTGGCCCTTTGACCAACGTTGACCGTTAACTTTAACGGTTTCTTGAATTTTTTTGCCACATGTCGTAATAGGATAATGTCACTTGTCATTTCTAGAGATTTTTTAATTTTATTTTTAAAAAATATATATAATCAGAAAAATTCTAAAAAACTTAAAAATCTGGAAAATTCTAAAAATTATTTTAAAAATATATAAAAATATTTTTTAATTTCAAAATGTATTAAAAATAATAAATAATATTTTTTCAAATGATTAAAATATTTTTAAAAATAAAATATAAATATTATTATAGAATTATAAAATTAAATTGAAAAAATATTAAACGATAAAAGTTATTTTGATTTTTCAAATATAAAACAATAAATTTATTTTAAAAAATATAAAAAATAAAAGTTATTTTAAAACCCAAAATAAATTTTATTGTTTTATATTTTTCAATTTATTTTTTATAATTGTATAATAATATTTAATATTTTTAATTTTTAAAATATTTGAATCTTTTGAAAAAAAATATTTTTTATTTTAAAAATTAAAAAATAAAAATATTTTTTTATATTTTAAAATGATTTTTAGAATTTTTTAGAATTTTTTATTTTTTTCTAATTTTTATATATATGTTTTAGAAATTAAAATTTAAAATTTTGTAGAAATGACAAGTGACATTACCCGGCTGGAACACGTGTCAATTTTTTTTTCAAAAGAACCGTTAAAGTTAACGGTAAACGTTGGTCAAAGGGCCAAATTTATTTTTTCTTGAGTTTGAGGGCTTAATTGAGTGCAAAAAAAGTTTAAGGGCTTAATTGATTTTTTACAAAAGTTTAGGGGCTTATTAAACCCTTAAGCCAATATTTATATATGTTAGAAAAGCCTATAAAATGATCAAAAATGAAAGTTTAAGGGCTTATTTTGCCCAAATCATAGTTTAGGGACTTAAAGTGACCAAAAATGGTAGTTTAAGGGTATATTTTGCCCAAATCATTGTTTAAGAGCCAAAGGCAAAAAAAAGAGCATAGTTTGAGGGTTGTTTTTTGGTTTAAGCAAAAAAAAATCTAAAGTAATATTTTTTGTCTAAATTACATTAATCATCACTGAACTTTATTCTCTGATCTATTTTGGTCACTAAAATTTCAAAACATTCAATTTACACATTGAACTTTATATATTTAACGTTTTTTTATCACTCAACCGTTAAATAATTAACAGTGTTATGATATGATATATGATATTAAAATGGCATCGATTTAAAAAACCAAAATTTACACCACATCGTTTTTAATCACTATAAAAACACACTTCCCTTCTTTCTTCAGTTTCACCATTTTCTTCCCTCTTCTCTTCTTTCTTCATCTCATCTTCAACTTTGTTAACAGATTACTTGCTCCTTCGGCTTTTACCAGAAGAACAAAACTTTCCTTTGCAAAACAGCAGATCCAACCTAAGTCTCCATCTTTTATCAAATTTTGTTGTCAAAGTTACAGGTTTTGACAATGTTGAAGCTTCAAGATTTTTTTCTTTCTACCCCTTTTGTACTTTTGCTTTATTTCAATCAGTGACGCTTCGGTTCATGAATACAATGGAGTGAAGTTCGTCAGTAAAGGCAATGCATTCATCGTCCTAATTATTTTGCATTAGGGACCAAAATGTAAATTTTAGAAAGTTTAGGAACTTGATGTTTGAGCTTTTTCGAAGTATATTGGGTTGAAAAATTAAGTTAAGTGATTTGAGAGTTGATTTTGAAGTTTATGGTGATTTTGGGACCAATTTGGAATTTCGGAAATTATAGGGACTAAGCTATAAATTTTTTAAAGTTTAGGTCCTAAAGTGTAAATGATGAAAAATGTAAGGATTAAGCTTGAAATGGTGGTTGGAAGCTAAAAAGTGTCCTTAGGGACTAAAATGTAAATTTTGGGAAAAGTTGGAAATTTAAAGAAAAGTATGAGAAATAATGATTCGAATATAGAAGGTTTTATTCGATCAATTTTTGTAAATAATGGATAGTTATTTATTTACTTTTCATTATTTTATATGGATTAAGTATATTCTAACATATACTTTAAAATGGTATATGTTATTTTATTTTAGATACTGATAAAGATCGAGGTTGTATTAGTAGACCAGGAAAAGAACTAATTCGAGATTGATATCGAATAGTGAAGGAAATCTTTGCAAGGCTAAGGTGAGTGCATACATGTTTTAACTTGTATGTTTGTTAACATGCATTTTTAAAGGTAAATATTTACCTTTATAAAGCATGACATGAATTTTGGCATGATATTTTATTTTAATAATTTAAAGATTATGATACATTTTCATGCTCATATATGTTTTATAGCATGACAAATGCATGAAAAAGTTATTTGATGAATTTTTTGAAGTGGTTGTATACCATGAATGTTATAAAGTATATTGGAGTATGAACTGCTCTAGTATAAAGATGTTTTACGTGATGTATATATGTATGTTTGAAAGTATGGAATTTGGGTTACTTGCCATTAGTTGCATGAATTGTTTTTAAAAGTTTGCCCTTGGTAATTATAATGTTGAGTATTGTATTATAAAGTTATTGACACTTTAATGTGTCTCGACACTTCCTTGTGTCTACGAGTAAGATATTGACACTCTTATGTGTCTCGGTACTTTACTGTGTCTACAAGTAAGTTATCGACACTTCTATGTGTCTCGGCACTTTAATGTGTCTACGAGCATTATATTGACACTTCATTATGTCTTGACATTTCAATGTGTCTACGAGTAAGAAAAGAATAATACAAGTCACTTGATAATTACTATGGGCTATATGATGTCATATGATAACTATATGGTTTTACAATATAACATATGTTTTTATGTTAAAGAATGATTACAGTATGCTTTACTGCATAAATATTCATGCATTACAAGTTATATGATTTATTGATTATCATGCATATGAAAGTATCATGCATTATTAAGCGTTTATAAATAT
Source organism: Hibiscus mutabilis (assembly GCA_019671005.1). Taxonomy (NCBI): domain Eukaryota; kingdom Viridiplantae; phylum Streptophyta; class Magnoliopsida; order Malvales; family Malvaceae; genus Hibiscus; species Hibiscus mutabilis. The sequence continues at coordinate 54,225 of JAGYYJ010002786.1, forward strand.
TACTTATCTTATGCCTCACTAAGTTATACTTAGATGTATTTTGGTTATACACGTAGGTAATCGGAAGTAGTAGCTGGGCTTTTGCATCGACATTTCTTTTTGGGGAGATAACATATCAATAGGTTATTTCAGTATCTACGACTTCCTTATTTTGTATGAATATTGGCATGTATAAGATAATCTATTTATTTTGTTTAAATTGTTTTTAAACCGGCCTGCCTTGCAAAAGTTTTGTACTTGCAAAATTAACGGTATACTATATGTATAGTTTTGATATGATAATATAATGATTAATATGATATACGAAAATTTTTATTAGTCCTATTTTTTAACGTATAAATGTTTTTAAATCACTGTGACATTTCTGACTCGTGTTTAGTGTACGGATACGGGAATGAGGTGTTACATTTATTGGTATCAGAGCTATATGTTTAGCCGGTTATTGAGTAATTTGAACTCAAAAAAGTGTTTAAAAGTGTACATGCCACTAGGATGTCGTATTTACTTGAAAGTGATACTTGTTTGATTGATGCAATTGCTTATTAGTTTAAGTAAATATTATGAGTACAGATGTCGAAAGGGGAAGGATCCCGACATGCTACTCAGCAGGTGAGGCCTGAGAATGCCCCAGAAGTTGGAGAGGAGGTACAACAACATGTACAACAGGATTTGCTTGTACAAGATCGGAGTACTTTTCTGCAGGCTTTAGATGCGATAATCAATAGATCTCATCAGATCTTTGTACCTAAAGAGTTAAAAAAGCTACATGAGCCTGATTTTTGAGGTGATGATGACGGAGATCCTATGTTAGCAGACTTTTGGCTGAATGATCTACAGATGATATTGGTCCGGATAGATTGCGATGATCGTAGAAAGTTAGAAGGAGATGTTTCTTTGGTAAGAGAACAAGCCCTAGTCTGGTGGAATAATGTCACTACTCGAGTACGAGAAGAAGTAAATTGGCAGTTTTTCATCCGTGAGTTTAGGAGGAAATATATTGGAGATATGTTTGTCTGGGAAATGAGGCAGCAATTTCTGGACCTTAGGCAATGAGAGTGCTCGGTGTATGAATACGAGTGCAAATTCAACAGGTTATGCAGATTTGCCTCTGAACTGGTTCCGAATGAGAAAGCCATCACTGATAGTTTTATTAATGGCCTGGATGTTCGGTATCAAGAAGTATTGGTGGCTTTTACTCCTAGAGATTTTCAGGATGTTGTTAGCCAAGGCAATAGAAAATGTTAAGGAGAAAGCTGAGAAAGAATCCCAAGGCCAGAAAATGAGTGTTGAGACATCTTTTGCTTTGCAATCATCAAAATGGAGTTAAGGATATCCACAGCAGGAACGATCTGAATTTTCAGTACCTCGAGGACAAGCAAAACGAAATGAAAAGTTTAAGATTACTTCGTCAGGAATAAAGAATTTTGGAAATCAATAAGGTCCTCCCCGATGCAAGAATTGTGACCGAAAACATATTGGGGAGTGTCGAAAGATTATAAGAGCCTGTTTTCGATATGGTAGCACTGGACATTTTATACGTAATTGCCCAAAATGGGAGGATAGATCCGTCCAGACTGAAAGATCAGTTGGACTACAAAGAGGTAGAAGCCGAGGATATGCAAGATCGTTCAAAACAGGTTCTCGAAAAGAGATTGAAGCTACTGCATTATGAGATGATCAAGCTTCAGCTAGAGTCTACCACATTCGGACAATTGATGATAGAGATGACAGAGAAGAACCTGAAATTATTACAGGTACGTATTGAAAATTCAAGGACGAATTTTCTTAAGGGGATAATTGTAATACCCCAATATTAGCTTAGTGACTAAAATACAAGAACTTAAAAGTTTGGTGGCCAAAGTGAAAAGTTAGGAAAAGTTTAGGGACCAATATGGTAATTTCCCCAATAAGTTATTTTATTCAGTGTGAATCGGGTTGAATTAAGTACTTTGATGTCGGTTTTTAGAATAAAGATGGGAAAAGGTAGTGAAATTGGATCGAATAAAATTGTTAAGCGTGCCTAGGCCAGGGAAATTTTAGGATGAGTGACCTCTGAGAAGGTTCTATAAAAGTACTTCTATTAATATTTTGGACTCAGTAAAAATAGAAAAGATTCGTATAGATTATCGATAAAGGAATTTTAAGAGAATTTTATTTTATGAAGATTTTCGATAATTATCGGAATAATAGATTGATTTAGGAAAATTCAGTCTAAGTTTTGAAAAAGGAAGATTTATTGAAATAATGGAGTTTATTTCTCAAATATGGAAATGTGGAATTTTTGGATTAAATCTGATAGTTTGGAAAAGGGTAGAATTGTAGTAGAAGTATTTTATGAATATCGGGAAGTCGGATCGAATCAAAATTTTAGAGATTGATTCAAAAGCTATGGAAAAGTAATGGAATATTATTTTGAGAATATTCTATTATGGTTGGTTTGATTTCAACTAGATTTGGTTAGATTTCAACTAGTATGGTTGGATTTTTACTAGAAAGGCCAACTAGTAAATATTAAATTAGTTGGAGGATAAAAGGGACTTTTTACCCTTATTTTGTTGAGATAATTGATTCTTTAAGATAAGATAATATAAATGTTATGGTATTATTGGCTATAATTCATGGCAAAATAGTCAATTGACTATTAAGTATTTATTATTGTTTATTTTGGTGTTAAAAATGCCATTTGGCATTAAAATAAGAAAGAAAAGTTGGACAAAAATTTCTCATCATCTCCTTTCTCAAGCCGTGGGGTTCCAACAAAAGGTGAGAATATTTTCAATTTAATTTTTAAGTTTCTATGGTTAGATTTGAGCTTGAGACATGAAATAGGAATTTAATCTACATTAAATTCTCTATCTTTTGGTATAAGTTTCACTTAGTTTCCATGGCTCTAAGATTGAGTTTGATGATTAGGGCTGATGAAGAGTATGATGGAATCTTAAGTTTTTATGGTTTTTCATGTTGGAAACATGCTTGTGGTGTTGTTTCTATGGTTCAAATGTTGAAAATTCCATGGAAAAAGTTTAGGTGACCATTCAACTATGATGAAGAAATAAGGGAAATTCTTGCGAAAAAATTGTTTGATGATGGAAATTATGAGAATGATGTTATATAAGTATGATTTTGTTGTTAGAATGAAGAAATACCTATGTTATTGAATTATGGAAAATTAGGGTTTATGCTAAGTTTGGAATTTTAAGATGTGATTGAAGGAAGAATGAATTAAAGTGATGATATAAGGTGTTTAAAATAAAAATCCCTAATTATTTTGCATTAGGGACCAAATTGTAAATTTTGGAAAGTTTAGGAACTTGATGTTTGAGCTTTTTTTTGAAGTATATTGGGTTGAAAAATTAAGTTAAGTGATTTGAAAGTTGATTTTGAAGTTTATGGTGATTTTGGGACCAATTTGGAATTTCGGAAATTATAGGGACTAAGCTATAAATTTTTTAAAGTTTGGGTCCTAAAGTGTAAATGATGAAAAATGTAAGGATTAGGCTTGAAATGGTGGTTGGAAGCTTAAAAGTGTCATTAGGGACTAAAATGTAAATTTTGAGAAAAGTTGGAAATTTAAAGAAAAGTACGAGAAATATTGATTCGAATATAGAAGGTTTTATTGAAAAGTTTAAGCGGGGGACAGGGGGCGCTGTCGCAGGGTCCCGATTCCCTACCTTTGCCCTCTCAAGAGGCGCTACCACCACTCGAAGTGGGAGCCGGGGAACCCTCTTCCATAAGGCCAAATGAGAAGCCTCGGGCGCATTTTTTTTAAACTCTCTGCCCAGTTTCTCTTGATAAGGAGACTGGGCAATATTGGGACGACCTAAAAATGGCACTCCGAAATTGTTCCTCCCAAAGAGAGTTATAAATAATGGATAGTTATTTATTTACTTTCCATTATTTATATGGATTAAGTATATTCTAACATATACTTTAAAATGGTATATGTTATTTTATTTTAGATACCGATAAAGATCGAGGTTGTATTAGTAGACCGGGAAAAGAACTAATTCGAGATTGATATCGAATAGTGAAGGAAATCTTTGCAAGGCTAAGGTGAGTGCATACATGTTTTAACTTGTATGTTTGTTAACATGCACTTTTAAAGGTAAAGATTTACTTTTATAAAGCATGACATGAATTTTAGCATGATATTTTATTTTAATGATTTAAAGATTATGATACATTTTCATGCTTATATATGTTTTATAGCATGACAAATGCATGAAAAAGTTATTTGATGAATTTTTTTAAGTCGCAGTATACCATGAATGTTATAAAGTATATTGGAGTATGAAACGCTCCAGTATAAAGATGTTTTACATTATGTATATATGTATGTTTGAAAGTATGGAATTCGGGTTACTTGCCATTAATTGCATGAATTATTTTTAAAAGTTTGCCCTTGCTAATTATAATGTTGAGTATTGTATTATAAAGTTATTGACACTTTAATGTGTCTCGACACTTCCTTGTGTCTACGAGTAAGATATTGACACTCTTATGTGTCTCGGCACTTTACTGTGTCTACGAGTAAGTTATCGACACTTCTATGTGTCTCGACACTTTAATGTATCTACGAGCATGATATTAACACTTCATTGTGTCTTGACATTTCAATGTGTCTACGAGTAAGAAAAGAATAATACAAGTCACTTGATAATTACTATGGGCTATATGATGTCACATGATAACTATATGGTTTTACAAGATAACATATGTTTTTATGTTAAAAATGATTACAGTATGCTTTACTGCATAAATATTCATGCATTACAAGTTATATGATTTATTGATTATCATGCATATGAAAGTATCATGCATTATTAAGCGTTTATAAATATTACTTATCTTATGCCTCACTAAGTTATACTTAGCATATATTTGGTTATACACGTAGGTAATCAGAAGTAGTAGCGGGGCTTTTGCATCGACATCTCTTTTGGGGGAGATAACATATCAACAGGTTATTTCAATATCTACGACTTCCTTATTTTGTATGAATAGTGGCATGTATAAGATAATCTATTTATTTTGTTTAAAATGTTTTTAAACCGGCCCGCCTTGCAAAAGTTTTGTACTTGTAAAGTTAACGGTATACTATATGTATAATTTTGATATGATAATATAATGATTAATATGTTATATGAAATTTTTTATTAGTCCCTATTTTTTAACGTAAAAATGTTTTTAAATTATTGTGACATTTTCGACTCGTGTTCAGTATACGGATACGGGAAAGGGTGTTACACCGTCGACAATGCATCTCTTTATTTTTTTAATAGTCTAAAGGTATTTACAAGATAGTATTCGTTCATACATATTTTTAACCCTTTGACAAAGCACACACACGTTGCGAAAAAAGCGATTAAACTCAAGTCTCCTAGAATAAAAGTCATCCGCTTTTCTACTGATGCCACTTGCTGGGTTGACATCCCCTTATTTTTTGATGTTCAATTTTTATCATCTTTTATATTTTATTTTTCTTTTAGTTTTCTCTATCTTGCGATATACTTTTCATCTGTCTTGTAGCATGCTTCTGCCTACCTTTTGTGATAGACTTGTGTTCGAGGATAATTTTCTCGCGACGTTCGGCTCTGATTTATAATTGTTGGTGATTTTCAATAGTTTGGTCTTCTTTCGCCACTCGTTTGTCCATGCAGTAATATATGTTTTGTGAAACAATATGCAAGAATGTTGGTTGGTTAACCACTCTTACTTCGATTCTTAAGTGTGTAGGTGGATGGAGACAATGAATTTTGTTTCATGCTTTTCTTTTTCTAGAGTTTCACTTTTTATTTTTTTAATTTCTTTTTATTTTGTTATTTTTATGTTACATTGTTATTTCGTTTAAAATATTTTTTATTTTACTTTTTAATAAATTTAACCAATTTATTATAAAAAAATATAATTATATGTGAATCATGCTTGGGCCATTGAATATTTATTCCCTTTTTCACGTGAATTCATGTTCTACGATGTTTCAAAAAAAAAATCATGTTCTACGAAAATGCAACATCATCAGTTACATTTATTCATTTATTTATTTATTTTACTTATCTTATGAAGTAAGGAAACATAATAAAATAAATATTAATTCATAATTAGTTTTCTTGGATGACATACTATATCATTGAAATAACATTGTGAATAGGATAATTTAGTTTAGAAGAGTTGTCTTTATAATGAATATGAATGAAGATAATAATTAAATACAACAAATTTGATTTCGACTTCCAACTTTAAGGTCTATTATCGTATTAACTTCATCCGGATGATAAATAACACAAATATAGTGTTTTAGTAACTTGATCCATCTCTACAACCTTAAATTTTATTTTTTCTTAGTGAGCAAGTATTTAAATCTTTTGTGATCGATGTAGACGCAACACTTCTATCCATAGAGTGTCAAAAATTTTCAACACAAAGTTTACTGCAACTAATTTTAGGTCGTGAGTAAGATAATAAGGTCATAAACTCTATCAGCAACCAAATAATTTAGCGAGATTGTAAAGTAAATTTTAAAGTAACGTTAAAAGTTTGAGTCATGATATTTAAAGTAAAAAGAATTGAATTAATAATATTTTTAATAAATATGATATTTAATTTAAATTAATTAGAACACTAATAGAGAGAAAAAAGATCATAGGCCCAACTCTAACTTTGGAAATGCGTAAATATTAAACACTAGTGGAATTCGTGCGAAAGGCCACAGACAATGGCTTACAGAATGGCCACGTGGTTCCAGAAAATGGGCACCACCACTCACACAACAAAGCTCATTTCATAAGCAAAAGAAAAGAAAATGGACCCACCCCCATTAAATAAAGAGGTCAATTTTAATTTGACCCGATGAAAACACTTTGAACTTTGAAGTTTGAACTTTGAACTTTGAAGTTTGAAGTTTGGAGTTTGAACTTTGAAGCTTCCTAGCCAGCGTTAAGTGGAGAAGTGGGAAAAGCATTCAACTACCCATCTTTTGTCCTAGTCACCAGTTGACTGACTCCACGAAGTTACACTTGAAATTACGCCCATGTTTCATAAGGAATCGTTTTTTTCGCCAAGGTAGTTTAGTAAGTAAATAAACAGATATTTTTGGGTTGGTATACATTGTCCACATTAACAAACAACAGTAGGAAGAAAAAGGAATTGCCTCCCCTCTTCCACCAACTCTCTATAAATACCCTAATATCCTTGCTTCCAATCTACACTCAATACTCAATACTACACCCTTCTTCACTCTTCTCTTCTTCCTCATGGCTTTAGAAAGTACGACTAACCACACACAGACCGTAGCAGGGTGGGCAGCTCACGATTCCTCCGGCAAAATCGTCCCTTACATCTTCAAACGAAGGTATTCACATATTTGTTTCCTTAAAAAAAAGTATTTATATATTTGAGTTTGGCTTGGCTACTTGTGTTGTTTTCTGTTTCTTGCTTACTAAGTTACTAACCCTGGAAGGATGAAAATCTAAATCAGGGAAAATGGCGTAAACGATGTGAGTATTAAAGTGATGTACTGTGGGATCTGCCACACTGACCTCCACTTTTCTAAGAACGACTGGGGTATCACCATGTACCCTGTAGTTCCCGGGTAAAGCTTCTCGGCCTTTTTCTTCTATTATTTTTGCATGATTAAAAACTACGTGAATAAAGAAGTGTTGTGTGCTACACTAATGCTTTAGCCTTTTGTTTTCTTCTCCTGGGATATCTTGTATGTTATGTTCATTTTAAAAGGGTTGCTGAAGTTTGGGAAAGTGGCTATTCTTTTCACACCCTTTATAGTTTAGTTTTAGTAATTCCTTTGATGACTACAAATGACCTTAACATTGACCAAAGTCTGTCATAAACTACAGGGGTATGGAATTCTCTGTTTTTTTTTAAATGGAGTCATGTTGCTTTTGCAGGCATGAAATTACAGGGGTGATCACCAAGGTGGGCAGCAACGTGAAGAACTTCAAAATAGGGGAGAGGGTGGGAGTTGGTTGCTTGGCAGCATCCTGTTTGGAATGTGAATTCTGTCAAAACTCACAGGAGAACTACTGCGATCAGATCCAGTTCACCTACAACGGCATTTTCTGGGATGGTAGCATTACTTATGGTGGATATTCCGATATGGTGGTTGCTGATCACAGGTCAATTTATCATTGCCAGACCCATTTTTACATATACGGTTTATTTCAGAAAATGATTTGTTTATGGACCGTAGAGGTTGTCATCTTATGTTTGGGATATTTGTTATGCAGGTTCGTTGTCCACGTGCCGGATAACCTACCAATGGATGCGGCAGCCCCACTACTGTGTGCCGGGGTAACAGTTTTTAGCCCCATGAAAGATTGCCAACTGTTGGAGTCACCGGGGAAAAAGGTGGGAGTAGTTGGCCTGGGCGGCCTTGGTCATGTTGCTGTTAAAATGGCAAAGGCATTTGGTCATCACGTTACCGTCATCAGCACTTCACCATCGAAAGAAAACGAGGCTAAACAGCGTCTCGGTGCCGATTCTTTCATAGTTAGCACCGATGATGAACAAATGCAGGTTTGGCACTCTTAATTGTACTTTCCAAGAGCCATTTTTGGTTTAAAATAACCCGTTCTGAACCTGTTGGATCATGTGATATGTATATGAACAGAGAGGTAATAGGACGCTAGATGTTATTTTGGACACTGTATCAGCACAGCACTCACTTGGACCGATCTTGGAACTGCTCAAAGTAAATGGGACTTTAGCACTTGTGGGGGCACCAGACAGACCAATTGAGCTGCCTTCTTTTCCATTAATATTCGGTACGATTTCGCATTCCCCTGTCGTTAATATGAACGAGGAGTAATGACTGAGGAAATTAAATAAAACAACTTTCCATGTTTCATATTTTACAGGAAAGAGATCGGTGAAGGGAAGCATGACAGGCAGTATGAAAGAAACGCAGGAGATGATGGATGTGTGTGGGAAGCACAACATCACGTGCGATGTAGAACTTATCAAGCCCGACCAGATCAATCAAGCTTTTGATCGCCTCGCCAGGAACGATGTTAGATATCGTTTCGTTATCGACATTGCCAGACACACTAAGCTTTAAAGTTCAAATCAGGATCGCTTAGCTTTCTTCTTCTGCATTTTTCATTTATTCATATCCATTATGTTGGCACTTGGCAAGCTATTCATATATGTATGATGTATCTGTTCGGTTTACAAGCAGCTGTTTTATGTAATTGAGTGGTAGTTTATATAATTTGTTCTTGTTTTTAAATTTATTTCAGTAATGATCTTATTCTAGAACTACCATAGTAATAGTTCTCTAAGCTAAAAAGAAGTAAAGCTGGATGATGCAACGTTTGGATTATTCTTAAAAATGTAATTAAAGAAAATGTTGCATAAGTAATAGTGTGTCGTATCTGTATACCTACTTCACCACAATGTTTAGTATAAGATTTAAGTCCCTAAAATAATTAAATGACGTGATGATTTGTCGTATAATTTCTGGCAACAAGTGGCTTGTACTTTTAGTTGTATATTTTGTTTCTTGATCATTAAAAAAACTACATAAGCTTTTTAAGTTTGATGGAAATTTCACATATTTACAGTAGTTTGAACTCAAGGAATTATCCGTACAGAAATAAAAAGATTATTTTCTTTTAAAGATTTTAAATTCGAGTAACTTAATTTGTAGGATGTACATAAATTTTATTAATTCTTAAAAATGAACATATATTATAAAAAGATCACATTAAAATATTAAAATATATATACTCATTTACTCTTTAAGGTTTAATAAAATACTCTAACCATATAAAGATAAATATATCCTTATTATTAATAGTCTTTATATTTTTATAATTACAAAATAATGAAAATGTAATTACGCTAGAATTATATTAAAAATGATAAACTTAAAATGAGTGACACATACTGTTAGACACTGCTAATACTACACACCACTCGACACAATTATTTTTAATATTTTTTAAATGACTATTAAAATTATTAGAGACGTATTAAACTATTTTTTAGTTTTTTTTCTTTTATTTTATTGGTAGACATAAACAACGACCCATTAACTGAATTAGCAGCGGCAACTTGGTTTTATTTTCTTGAACTCGTAGTCATAGGTCACTTCTCCATTAATATCATGCCTTTGGGGCCTGGTTCTTGTCTATAACAAGAAGAAAAGTCGAGTAATTATGAAAAATTAATGTGTAGTCATTTCTATGATTTTCAAACACAAATTAACGATTTTTATGTTATTCAAAAATTCCTTTGTATATGCCAAAAAAATACATAATCTATATCATTAATCATATGTACATTTTGATATTCCTAATTATCCACACAACTTTTGTTCAATGCACCATACAGAATTGTGCCGAGTCATGCCCATTGCACATTGGGTCATGTCCATGGGGCACGCACCTGTTCCATATAAACAATCCGTATTTGTTTCTTCTTCCTTGACAAACTCTCTCAAGCACTCAAAACCACTTCTTCCTTTATTTGTTTCTAACCCAAAAGAAAATCACGCTAGAGCAAATGGACAAAACCCCGTTAACATTTCTAGTTAGTTTAGATTTTAGTCTCTATGTTTTAATTTGACTTGATTTGATCAATCTATTTATATAATATAATTAATTAATCCAAATTTTTAACACCGTTAACATTTCTAGTTAAAAATATTGACATGAATTTTTTTTAAAGCGCCACTTTCAACATAGAAAAATCATATCGACATAATACATTAAAATGATGTTCTTTAAAGAAATCGTGATCATGTGAATAACTAAAGGTCTTAGCCATCAGAATTAACTAATGACGTTATAAAAGTCGATGATCAAATTATTTAAATTAAATTGTAAATTTTTGTGATAAGGAGACCAAAACCATAATTTAACCAAAATTCAACTATGAGAAAACGGGAATCTGCTTGAGTTGTTTTATAATTTCGTACATAATTAAAATTTTAATAATTTAACAATTAGATTTTAAAAAGTATTATATTTAATATTTCTAAAATATCGACAAAATTATATTCTGACTTATAAAAAGTAGGACCATTCTCCTGCTGCTGCAACTTGCAAGCATCTATTGTTTTTGTATTCCTTGCTTGTGAATATTTGTTGTTAATGGATTGGGGTTATCATATCGTCGTGACTAGAGACGGACTTAAGATTTTATATAAAGAGTGTAAACTATCAAGAAATTATATTAAAAATATAAGAGTACAAAGTTACCAAATTTTAGAAATGTACAATTAGATTATTAATAGAAATTATAAAAGAAGTATATATAATATAAATAAATTTAAAATTTTTAGAGATGCGGCTGCCCTCTGATACTCTTGTCCGTCCCTGGTCGTGACATAACATAACTAGCTAGATTTTTGGAAATCTAATAAAATAATGATTAGGGTAGGACCAAAACTAACTTAACTTGAAACTTATGTGGCCAACTCCTAATCTCGATCTTGATATTCCAAATCTTTATTGTATTCAATCCCAATTAACTAAGAATGATGACGGTGACAAGTGGAAGCGATGATTTTCGGAGGCCAATTTGGTCCCAAAAAGCAATCATAGGCTTCAATCATTGGATAATTATTTTGGCCAAGTTTACCGTAAGAAGTGTTTGATAGAAGCAAATGTTAAAAGACATCTATAGATTTAAACCTTAAACAGGATGTTTATGGGTTGGGTTTTTGACTGATCTGTACTTCATCGGAAAATTTAATATCTTCATTTAAATTTGAATTCGGTTTGATATTTTATGATGTTATATTTGAATCGAATCCAATTTGAATTTTAGAATAAAATTCGAACCTAATGCGACTTGACATAAATAAAAAAAAATTTATTTGTATTTGATAAAATAGGTAGTTAATTGAAAAAATACAAAGAGAGAGGAGGAATTATAATAATTGTTCTATTTTTATTAGACAAAATAGGGAAATAATTGGAATATATATATAAAGATAGGGGCATTATAGCAATTATACCTAAGTATTTAGAATAGAACTCTTTGGTCAAGTCGAACATTTTTCACTATAAACCCGAAACGACCTCATCCTGAAAAATCTAATCCGATCTAAATCCATTAAAAAACTGGCCATATAAGATCAGGTCGATCAGAACCTGTCCGGTCTTGATCAAATATCCATCCTGAGACCAACTTTCTTTTAACTAATAAAAAATATAATACCAGTTTTTATATAATATCTAAAAATTAAGATTATCTATATCTTTCTAAACTTTTAAATCAACGGCATAAAGTCAAAAAATACCCTAACGTTTGACTAAATAGTCACGTTGGCCATTTATCTTTTTTTGGAGCAATTCAACCCTGAACGTTTTATTTTTGGTCAAAATGATTTATCTACGGATGAAAATTGTTAGAAAAATGACGGTAAACAATTTGAAATGACTTGACAAAATGATAAGTAACCAGAAAAAAATATTTTATATTTTATACAATTTTATAAAATTATTTTTTGACTGATGTAATATTTTTTCAAGTCAACACATTTGTCTATATGACATTGTCATGTCAGCGTGCACTGCCATATATGTTTGTCACGTCATTTTAAGCCATTTACCTTCATTTGGTTAACAACTTTCATCCGTATAGAGACCATTTTGACCTAAAATAAAATGTTGAAGGTTAAATTACTCTAAAAAAAATATAAAAACTAAAATAACTATTCAATCAAACGTTTGGTGATTTTTTTTAGCTTTACGCGTAAATCAACCCCATGGACACATCAACCTAATGTTAAACTCAAAATTAGCTCATGAACACTACAATTCGATATTGTCACTTGTATACATGAATACTTCAGTCGAGAAACACGTTGCAAATACACACGTCATATGATATTATTCGAAGCGCGTGCTTAAAATAATTTAATTTAATTTATTTTTATTTTTTTATGGTTTGCATCGATCATTTCCTAATATATGTACACGTATACAGCTAATATCCCCCGTCACCAGCCTTGCTATTTTGGAATTTAAGATTAATTATTTTTTATGATTTACAGTTGTTATTTTTTTTATCAAGATTTACACTTGTTAAAATCTAGAAACCTTCAACGTGAAACATAAATCAAATAATAACCGTATTCAAAATAAAGCTTTCATTTCAAAACACGATACATGTATAAACAACCGTGCCAGGTGTCACGGCCATGCCGTCTAAGCCCGGGTTGGCACGCCGTGCGGCACTTGAAAAGGGACTTAACCCAGACAAGTCAGCCTTCAACAAGCCCTTTATCCAAGGACTTAACTCGGAAACGTCGTCTTATGATCCATTAGGCAACATGCGCGTCGAATATCGTATCCCGCAGGGCCTAGCGAATGCTAGCTGTCAACCTCTGACTCTCGCGAATAGCGCGATATGGGGTCATCTGGCCCCAAACCGACCCTAGGAGATTCCCCTAGAGAGACATTGTGCCATCTGCTTGGCCCCAATGCCCGCACACCTAGGCCCTACTTGAGCCTAGGAGAAGGTCACTTACACCAAGGCAGCTCGGTTGCTAGCACATGGCGAAGGGGATGGTGGAGACCCAACACCAGACTACTTCCCTCTAAAGAGCTAAATAAACTTACCAAGTATGATGCGAGTAGACGTTTCTTCGTCCCAAACGAGGACACTTTCTGAACATGGCCTTCATCGCCTTCCCAAAGCACCCTAACTTGCATCATTGACTTGGTAGCTCTTCAGGGATTGCTCATATCATCGCTTGGTCCGCCTTTGCTCGGTCCCGAATAGGCTTGTCAAGGCAGGATCGTAATACAATAAGAGACAGCCTTGACATTCTCACACATTTCCTCTTATCGATGTCTTCATCGATACTGACACTCGTTCTTCATCACTTGATGAGTCGATATGGACATCGAAGGCAATTCCTCTTTGATTTGTGCTTGACTTAATACGCTTCTTTAGTCTCATCGTCTGAACATTCAGGCAAATAACTCAAGCCTCGATCCTGGGTTCTTTTGATTCCCTTATGACCACGTTGCACATGTGTGACCATCTACATCGATCATGAACTCATTATGACCCAGTTTTGCTCTTTCAATGTCAAGTGCTAGATTCATGCTCCCACACTTTTACTCTGATTGTGGCTCGAGCGAAACACAAGTAGCGAATCGCTGACTCAACTAACGTGTGCCTTGTAGTGTCTTTGAGTCTCACGATCTAGCCATCGACCTACAAAACAAAAATAGCGTACCTGCCCATATGCAAGAGAACTATGACTCGCCCCACAATAGCTTGCTCTTTGGCACTAAGCCCATTCGCCAACTGTGTCCCCCCGTATAGTGAGACCTTCAAAGCAAAGAACGTGTCACAATATTTCCATCACCTTATCCATTCAAGCGCCTAAGTGTATGCTCGTATTGTACTTAGTTGCTTGACGTCGTAAAATGGTCTATAGTTGCCATCGTGATACAAAAAATGTATTCTGTCTCTTTGCCTTTATTTGTATTACCTGTGCTACAAGATATACAAGCGAATACATCAATAATAACATATTCACACAAGTCTCGAACGATACCTGGTTGTCACACATTGCCTTCCGCATTCACCATTTACCGGGTGAACGTACACCAACACCTACTCGAACAACCTTGCTCGATATTTCATGCATATTGTTTCCCAACAATTTAAAGCACGTTTTTCCACAAGCCAACCCGCTTTAATGTTGTCCAACGTAACGTACAACTTGTCTCGCTTATCTTTGCACCATCTTGTCGACGTCCTCGTCGACTGAACTGAAAGAATTCCTTCGCTAATTAGAGGCACCATTGTAACCTACAAAGACCAACTTTTCATTGATCAAGTTAGGCACTATTGTGCCACAAAACCAACAACATTCTTCTTTTCAACACAACAAGTGCCTTTGCGCTGAACGTAAAGGAGCACCATAGTGGGTTACTTTCCGAGCGACATCATGCTAGGATAATCATTTTGGTTAACGACGAGCACCTCTGTGTACTGTTTGCAATATGATTTCCAGGCATGCATCATCGATTTACAAGTAGTCAGCTTCTCAATACTGAGGTAACCATAGTGATTAACGTCAAACACCTCTTGTGTACTGATTTCACTATGACGACCCAGCTAAGACTTCAAGACATATTGAGTGCCTCTGCACCAAAACAACCATAGTGCGCAACGTCAGTCACCTCCGTGAACTGATGACACTATGTTTGGACTTGTTTGCACCTCTGTGCGATAAATAATAAGTGCCTCCGCACTGAAACAGCCATAGTGGTTAGCGTCAGTTCACCTCTTGTTTACTGATTCCACTAGGTTCACTCGTTGGCACCTCTTGTGCAAAGAGAAATAAGTGCCTCTTGCACTGAAACAACCATAGTGGTTAACGTCAGTCACCTCTTGTGTACTGATCCCACCATGTTCAACTCGTTAGCACCTCTGTGCAATAAGAAATAAGTGCCTCTTGCACTAAAACAATCATGGTGGTTAACGTTAGTCACCTCTTGTGTAATGATCCCACTAGGTTCAACTCGTTAGCACCTCTGCGCCACAAGTTCATAACCGAGCACCACTGTTCTAAAAGGAATAAGCGCCACTGCGCGGAGATAATAAGCAAGCACCTCCGTGCCCGAAACAATAGTTAGGCACCTCCGTGCACTAACCAACCATCAATTTGTTTAACAATGTTGACTCACCCAACCCACTCTTTTTATGAGGGCGCTTGGTGTGAAGTCCAACCATCTAACGTTGTACAAAGTTTAAATATGTATCTACCCGGCTCGAAAACCTTGCTCTGATACCAACTGTCACGGCCATACCGTCTAGGCCCGGGTCGCCACGCCGTGTGGCACTTGAAAAGGGACTCAACCCAGACAAGTTAGCCTTCAACAAGCCCTTTATCCAAGGACTTAACTCGGAAGCATCGTCTCATGATCCATCAGGCAACATGCGCGTCGAATATCGTATCCCGCAGGGCCTAGCGAATGCTAGCTGCCAACCCCTAACTCTCACGAAGAGCGCGATATGGGGCCCTCTGGCCCTAAACCGTCCCTAGGAGATCCTCCTAGAGAGACATTGTGCCATCCGCTTGGCCCCAATGTCTGCACACCTAGGCCCCACTTAAGCCTAGGAGAAGGTCACTTACACCAAGGCAGCTCGGCTGCTAGCACATGGCGAGGGGGATGGTGGAGACCCAACACCAGACCACTTCCCCCTAAAGAGCTAAATAAACTTACCAAGTATGACGCGAGTAGACATTTCTTCGTCCCAAACGAGGACACTTTCTGAACAGGGCCTTCATCGCCTTCCCAAAGCATCCTAACTTGCATCCTTGACTTGGTAGCTCTTCAGGGATTCCTCATATCATCGCTCGATCCGCCTTTGCTCGGTCCCGAATAGGCTTGTCAAGGCAGGATCGTAATACAATAAGAGACAGCCTTGACACCAGGGACGTTATCGTGCAACCGAAGCTATATATATAACGCTGAGCTTCTGTGTTTCTTTTTCATTTTTGTTCCCTTCGACTCATCAAACTCTTTGCCTATGGTTATTGGCCAAAGCTATAAATCATCATCTAATGCATTGACAGCACTGTTCCGGTGAGAAAGTTTTATTTAGAAAGCAGCACGATGTTCAAGTACACGTCTCGAGGGAAAAATATGATCCGGTCAAAGCTAAAATCAGGTCAGTGTCAAATTCAGTTCGAACATCGTAGGGAAAAAAATGGTATATATATATATATATATGTTTCTGCTGATATGGATAGTATGAACGGAGTTTGAGAAAAATAATCTGAAAAATAAGCACTGATCAAAGGGTTCTGGACATTTTGCCATTCTTTTTAGCTTTTACCATTTATTCTATCGATTAAAATATGGAGATTTTAATTTCATGGAGGTGATAAACACAATTGGATTTCTCTGGGTTTTGTTTGTTATCTCAGGCAGATCAAAGGAGGAGCGTGGTGGTGGAAGTTACTTGAAGGGCAAGGCAAATGTCAACGAAGAGTACGAGGAAGCTTTCAGAACAAAATCTTATATAGAAACGTGGACCCAAGTTCACGGCCAGCTGGAAAAGGGTGGGCTTTCTGCATCTTCTCCCACCTTTAATCATAATATAAATCTTTCCCAGTACCTTCTTCAACCAAAGCAAGAAACATTAGACAGGAGCTTGATTTTTCACCACCTTCTTCTAGATTACTTTGAAGCTGGTTTGGAAGCTTGTAATTTCTGTGAATCACTCCTAGAAAGCATCCATCATACCCGCGTTTATTATAAGAATATTAGAAGGGTGATCAAGATAAGCAAGAGGATTCAAGATATTAACGATGAGCAATGCAGCGTTATACACACGGAGCTGGCCGGATTTGCACTGCTTAAAAATCCATTTGCGATCTTCAGTCCAGTGCGATTCCAGGACATTCATGAAGCTAACCAGGATTTATTCCATGAACTAACAGCGACACGGCAAAAGCTAAAACGGCAAGCGAAATTCACAAGAATCTCCAAGAAAATCGGGAGCCTTTTTCTAGTAATTTCTCACACGACTTTTATAATTGTTTTGCTGGTGCTTGCATTCCACAGCGTGATCGGCATGATAGCAGCACCGGTGCTTGCAGCATGCTTCTTTGGCACAAGGAAGATGAAAAAAAGCCGGTCATCGCATAACGATCGGCAAGGGCTTAAGACAAGCTTGCCTGAAAGACTTGGTGCGCAGCTTGATGTCTCGGCGAAAGGGATTTACATTCTGATCAGCGATTTCGATACGATAAGTAGACTGGTGTGGAGACTGCACGATGAGATAGAGCACCGTAAAGCTATTGCTAATAAGTGCGTTAGAAATGGGAGAGTTGAGGTACTGAAGGAGGTGGTGAGAGAATTGCGTTTGCACGATTCCATTTTCATGGAGCAGCTAAAGGAGCCGGAGGAACATACTAAATTATGTTTTCACACGATTAACAGATCGAGAAAGCTCGTCGTACAAGAAATAGTTGATGCGCAAGCATGGTACTAGCTCTACGCTAGGGTTTTGGTCATGCTTATAGAGTTTAGTGAAGATTATGGGCTGAAACACTTGGACCCATTTACATCCCCCTTTCCTGTTACAGAGTTGAGCAATCGGTAGTTCTTTGATTCTTATATTTACCTCTTTGTTAATACAGGACCCATTTACATTACGAATTTACGATACGGATAGTTTTGAATAGTGAAGTATCATTCTCATGGATCTTATATACATATAAAATTATCTTGTCTTATTTTTAAAATGCAAATTTCGTACATGTTTGTTTTATGATCCGTGTTTGGAGTGCATGAACTCTCGCCCCGTCAATATTGTCTCTAAATTTTAAATTCGGATTTTTTTCTTAAAAAAGCAATGTTGCTATAGCACTCAACTTTTGTTGGTCATTTCATGTACAACAAGATTGTCTAAAAACTAAATATTTAATTGTTGTATTTAAAAAATTAACTATCAAATTATAATGATTGCTAAATATTATAGAAAAGAAATATTACACAAATAATTCCATTTCAATTACAAAATATTATACAAATAAATCCATTTCAATTTTCAATTACGAAATATTACACAAGAAATGGTCATGATAAAACCCAAGAAGAAAACAGAACACTATCTTTTCTTTTGTTTTTGAGTTAATTGCACCACACGTCCCCAAATTATAACCCTCATTTTAAATTGATCCCTAAACTTTAGAACATTTCAATTTTATCCTCAAACTATGTCCTTCATTCTAAATTAGTCCCCAAAATTTTGAGCACTCAAGTTTCGTTCTCAAACTATAACTTTCATTCTAAATTGGTCCTCAAACTTTTTGAATGTTCTAATTTCATCTTCAAATTATCGTTTATATCACATCATATTATTACATAATACACATAAGTGTCATGACAATTAACAATTTTTGTAACAGTTTTATTAACAAAAGATATGATTAGCATATATTGATAATTTAGCGATGAAATTAGGACGTTCAAAAAGTTTGAGGACCAGTTTAGAATGAGAGTTAAATTTTAAGGATGAAACTGGAATGATCAAAAGTTTGGGGATCAATTTAGAATGAAGGTCATAGTTTGAGGATGAAATTGGAATTCTTTAAAGTTTAAGGACCAATTTAAAATGTGTGTAATAGTTTGGGGACGTGTGGTGTAATTAACTCGTTTTTTTCTTTTTATAAATCATTAATTCACACATGCTTATTCTATTTTATTGGTTTGATCGATAACTCTTAAAAACATAAATAGAAGATTACTCAACTTTCCCTTGAAATAATATCCAAACAAACAGAAACCAAGTAATATGTTAGCATGAGATATCTGAACAATCTTGTTATTTATTTCCTTTGTAGCAAATTCTAGTAATATGTGGAATTATACTCTGATAAAGCAATGCATTCGAAGTAGCGCAGCTGGAACAGTTTTGTCATTGGACGTTGCCTTCATGACTGCCCTCTTAACAATGGCACCTGAGGTCGTAGTAGTTCGAGCTCAGTGCTCCGACGGAAGATGGACATGGAAACGTTAGCAAAGCAAAAGCGCTATCCAGTTTAACTATCACCTTCAACTTTCTGGCAATGCAAGTAAAAGAATAATCCAGTTTAACACTCCTCAGTACGATTATGAATTATGTATAATTTAAGGTAAATTACTTAGGTGACCACTGAACTAGGCAACTTGTTAATCAGACCATCAAACTTTTAAATTGATCTTATTTTGACTACCGCCGTTAAAAAACTAAATGGAGGAGTGACATGACAGTTAACGGAAATTTATAAAATTACACATTTGATCTCTGTTATTTACTTATTATATCAATTTACTCCTAATTTTAATTTAATTCAAAATTTTAAGGCTCCAATAAGATGATGACACGTGCCACCATCTAATTAGATGATTTTTCTATTAATTTTAATTTATTTAATTTAATATTTCCCTCCAATCATAAGGTGACACGTGTTGCCATGAGATTAAAAGAAAAATAGACAAAATAGAGGTTTGCACCCAAGGGGAATCAAACCCTGAACATTTGGATTAGATTGCCACACTCAAATTACTGAACTAGAACCACTACTACGAAAAATTCTGTCAACATATTTATTTAAATCGTAACTCGTAAAATGAGATAAAAAATTAACATATTCTTCTTCGCTTTATTTCTCTTCCTCTCTCTCAAAGAATCACATTCTCCTGAGCTCTAACCTCAACTGGAACCTCAATAGCCTCTCGAAAATTTCCAATTGCATCGGCAACTAAATCACTGTCACCGACCCTGAATTTTTCAGCCGATTGTTGCAAATTTTTCTGTGTTCCAATTGCCTTATCAAAAACCTCATCTTCTCCTCCCTTTGTTTCACCAGAATCCCCAACAACCTCATATCCACTTTCTCATTGACAGCCCTTTCTTCCGCAATCTTAATAGAATCATCAATCATTGCAACTCTATTTTTCATTTTTACGAATGTTGCTTCAGAAACCTAAATTTACTAAAAACCATAAAAAAGAGTTCATTTAACCAATATCTCAATAATCAATCAATCATAAAAAACACCCACAAATTCAAAAACCCAACGATTCCAAAAATCTCAACACAAAAATGCTAAACATACATAAAATAATTAATAATAAAATAGAATTTACCTAGTCTTTCCTTGAGAGACGAGGAAAAAAAACAGAACGAAGAAGAATATGCTGATTTTTCATTCCTATTTTACAAGTTACGATTTAATAAACGTGTTGATAGAAATTTTTCATACAAATAGTTCTAGTTTAGTGGTTTAAGTGTGACAATTTAATCTAAATATTTTTGGTTCAATTTCCCTTAGTGGTTTAAGTGTGACAATTTAATCTAAAAGTTGTCTAATTAGATGGTGACACGTGTCGTCATCGTATTGGAGCCTTAAAATTTTAAATTAAATTAAAATTAGGACCAAATTAATATACTAGATAAATAATAAGGACCAAATGTGTAATTTTATAAATTTCTGTTAACTGCCACGTCACCCTTCCGTTAATTTTTTAACGGCGGTGATCAAAATAAAACCAATTTAAAAATTTGATCGTCTGATTAACAAATTACTTAATTCGATGGTCAAAATAGATACGTCCAAATAGTTCGACAGTCCCCTATAATTTAATTCAGTGCCCCCTTCAACGGCCTAAAATATTGATACCCGCACATGAATCAGTTCAGAATTTGAGATTCCATCTAACCCATAAATGAAAATAAAAATGAGTTTGGCGGTAATGATCCACCATGACTTGTGTCCTCTGCAATCTTCATAATATTTTGGGTAAAGTACAAAAATGTCACTAAGTTATTTTTAAAAAATAAAATAATAATTAAGTTTTTAAAAGTTATAAAATAATAATTAAATTTTATGTTTTGTTATAAAAGGGTAACTTAGATGTTGAAGGCCATTAACTTTGTATAATAACATATTTAATTCTTTATATTTGTATATTCAATTAATTTAGTCATGTTTCAAAAAAATTATAATAAATTTAGCCTCATTATTTATATATACTTTCAATTTAATCATATTTTTAATTTAAAATTATTTAACAATATTTATGTGTCACAATCTGATTGAAGGAAAATAAATGTAAAAATTTGGGGGTTAAGGAGGGTCGTACCTGGGTTGGGAGGGAAGAAAAAAACATGTCTAATAACTAAGTCAAAGCCTAATTTTAGATAAAAATGACAAATGATAATATATGACACATACCAGCTAGCATCTGCGATTTCTTTTGAAATCTTCATCTTTCTGATCAACTCGAACCCAAGAACCAACTCCTATTACTTACCAACCACCGCCCCACGCCAATGAATGATCTCCCGCATGTTACTGATTCAAGCTTCTTGCAGAGGTCTAAACTCCGCTTGCAGAGGTCTGCACATGTATGATTCAACCCATGCAATAATTTAAAGTTCACTGACTCAGTGTTTATAAATTTCATTTCCCCAACCTTTTCGAAATTGAATTACGAGTAAATAATAAATTAAGGGTAAATTTAAATATTTAAAATTATTTTTAATTAAAAATATGACCAAATTAAAAGATGTGTAAATAACGAAAGTTAAATTTAATAAATTTTTTAAAATTAAATTAATTGAATGTATAAATATAGAAGATTAAATGTGCTATTATGCAAAATTTTATAACATAACTTAACAGTAGTTAACGGCCTTTAATGTCCGAATTATCTTTTTGTAACAAAACATAAAGTTTAATTGTTATTTTATAATTTTTAAAATTTTAATTACTATTTTATTTTTTCGATAATAGTTTAGTGACCATTTGAATACTTTACACTAATATATTTATCTATTATGTCTTTTGTTTGTTTTTATTTAGTACTGATGAATTATCATCTGAAACGCTTGATTGAACAACTTGGCTCGGTGCATGAAGTAATTTACTTCTGAAATTCATGGCAGGTTAATACAATGCCAGAACCTGTCTTTGTCTGTCCAAGTTCCGGAAAACTCACCTCTTTTGTTTTTTCCGTAGGCAAAACCTGCCAAGGGCGGTGCGTAAAAGATCAAATTACTAACATTCGAAATGAGAAATGGTAGAATGTGAAAAACTGAAATCAAAAGTTACAAAATGCTGAAGCTGCAATGTTTTCTTGCGCTTCTTATTGACAGTTTATCTATGATCCCGAAATAATTTCAAACATGTCCCAGTTCTGTATATCAAAGCATAAAAAAAATAACTTAGCAGCCTTGAGTTGGAGGATTCAATCCCATGAACGGCGGGCAGCTTTTTGTAAAATAATAAGCACGCCTCTGCCGGGAACTAGACTCAGATCTCTTAAGGCCCTCCAGTAAACTTAGAATTGTAGTTTGCTAGAAAAAGTTTGGCCAAATCCCCAATTTGCTGGCACGACGTCGTTAAATGTTCGAGTCACTCCATCGGTACTGGTGACCTTGAACGACAATGATTGGCCATTGAGATAGGCATTGGATTGCCAATTAGCTCCCCAGTTCCTAGACATTGACATCCACCCAGTTTTACTGCCCTTGATGGACACAGATTGGACCGATCCTGCCCCACCAACATGGCTAATCAACACAAGCTCAAAATAGTCTCTCCCGTTGATGCTGAACCTTACACCACCATGCTTCTTGCATGGAACCCTGTATTATAAGAACGGCAAGACGTTAAGAGAGAAGATTTTAACAAGAATGGAGGGGAAAAGATGGTGTGGAGATTCTATTCTACCTTTGGAACAAAACGGGCACGATTCCTCCTCTGTAGATTCCGATCTTTTCCCAGGCAGGCTGAGCCATATCGAAGTGCTGGAGCGGAGGGTTGCACCAGCCTCCGGCATTGTTCGGGAGAGCAAAGTTCGGAGGGCAAAAGTTTGTTGCCGTGATGGTCACGGATGTTCCTTTTATGCACCATCTGGGGTCGGTCTGGTAATCGCACATGATCTTATAGCATTGTCCACATGAAGCTCCATTGTTGAACAAGGCAGTACTTAAAGCAGCAGTCCTCGTTCCATAGCCAGTCGAATACAAGTTCCCGTACCCACAAGCTCCCCCTATTGTCAGTAAAACCATTCAAATATTAAACGATGACTGAATACTGAAAAAGAAAATGCATGCAAAGGAAAGGAAAAGGGAGAGTACCCATAGTTCCAGAGGCATCGCCGCCGCCGTAAAATGTAGCATGAGCTTTAGTCCAACCAGAAGCCACGAAGGCGTTCACGGTGCTGGCGGCACAGCAGAATCCAAGTAAGATTGCCAATGCAAAAATGATAGTATTTTCCATTTCTTGGAGGGTTTATTAAGATTGATAGTCTGGGAATGAATGTATTGGCATTTGCAAGAAGAAGCATTGGGTGTTTAAATAAGGGACCAAACTCTGCCCTACACAAGACAGTCACATGTGATCCCTGCAAGTTGAAAAGAACTGAACGGCCGATTCAGTTTAAGTTTTAAGCAATTTGAGATTGAATCATCCCTGCAAAGACTCCACATTTCTGAGACCCACGTTCTCCCAACAGAAGAGCCGTGAATGATTGTTGTTTGATGGGGTTTCTTTTGTTTCCATTCGACAACTCCACTTGGTTTTTTCTGCAATAGAAAATTTGAATCGGATCAGAGCTTGTACACAAGTTCACATGGCTATTTGTTTGACCCATATGAAACCAGTTATTGCACATGCATTGGTTTTGACATTAGGCGTAGGCGTAGGCGTAGGTGAGATGACTACATTATAAAAACATTTTTTTATTTTCTTCAATCAACACATTATAAATTTATAATGATGCACTTGTAGAATTAAATATTTTTATAGTATTAATTAGTATTAACTAATTAATATTGATAGAACTTGCCATGTGGTGATGATAGCACCGTCAAGGAAGCGGCTAGAGGGGCAGACTCTATTGGCAAGCCATATAGTTAGGGCACCATGATCTATTTTTTGCTCTTTTCAATTAAAAAAAATCAAATTATCGACTTAATTTACCAGTCTTTGAATTAATCGACCAACGTGCATGGATTAAACCTCATCAAACCAAATTAATATTAATAAATTTATCTGATTAAATTGGTTGTTTTATATATAATGTTTATTAATTAATTACTTAACACAAATATCAAATGAATCTCTTATTTGAATTAAAAATTAAATATCATAATTAAATAAATTAATTTTAAAAAAAATCATAAAACAAATAAATCCTAATTTGAAAAATTAAGACCAGCACTTTAATCAAATAAAGAAGATATTAGATTTTTAATTGGGAAATTTTTATTCCAACATCATTATTTATGTAATTTAATATAGATTTGTTTTTATTTCATAAAATAGAAATGATTTGAAAGCTGCCAGAAAATCTTGACAATTTTAGTGTATTTTTTGTTTGTCTTTTTAAGGGCAGTACTAGAAACTTATAAATGGGACCATAATAAAATTAAAAATTTTAAGAAAGACTATAATAAAATTTCAAAAAACTAAAGAAATTATAGAACTAATTTTACCCTTTTTTCTAAAAACCTATTTTATTTTAAATAATATTTTTTTTATAATTTTATAGTATTTATTGGTTCCAATATATATATATATTGACATGTTTTGCCTTTTTTGCATGTTCACTAAAAAAATATTTTTGTTTAAATAAATCAAATAGTGTCTTTTTTCCAAATATTTATAACAAATTTTAAAATGAAGAAAAATTATTGATGAGGTATAAAAAAATCTTTAATTAATGAAAAAATAATTTTAAAGTATACTTTTCCTAGTCAAAAGATCAACATTGAAAAAAATATAAGAAATAGGGGAAAAAATAATCTAATTTTTCTTATAAAAATAATTCTTTCCAATAAATGAAACATTTTCCATTATAGTTTATAACATTATACATTATTATAGATTAGATTTTTATGCGAAATAAATTGCATGATGTATTAAACATATTAAAATCATGTATAATTAAAAAATAAATTTAAAATTAAAAAAATTTTTACAAAAAAAAAAGGGTAAATGGAAATAAAAAGTCCTTATTTTTCTCAATCATCTATTTGAAAAAATAGATTTAAAATATAAAACAATTGAACCACAAAGAAACATTTGTATGGTGCCCAAAAATCCTGCCTCCAAATATATAAAAAAAATTATTTAATTAAAAAGAAAATGACGCAAAATCGGGCAAGACCGTTATTCAAACTTTACAAATTTAAAATCGATTCAAACTCAAAATTTAAATAAAATTTCGTCCACTCAAATCCATTTTTCGGACACAAAACCTCAATGTTTTCTCGAATCAAATAAATTTCAAGTTGACCTTCAAATTTAATTAAATAACCTGACCTTTGAACCAAGTCTAACTCTAAATAGACACCACTACGATCATGGTTCGGTTTTCCGGAATAGGGATATCATTGTAATAAAAAGTACCGTTTAGATTATTATGGTAATAATTTAACTTTAATGTACAAATAAATGATTGTCGTTGAAAATAATCAACTTTTTGAAATTTATTAAACTTAATTAGATTATATTCACGCTATAATTAGTTTTAATAAAATTTTCAAAAATATCAATACAAACCATATATTCTTCATAAAAAAATAAATATTGTACACGTACATACATCAAATTGGAGTCTTGGATGTTTGTTCCAGAGTTCAAGTCGAACTATATATTAACAGACCTGATTTTTTTTATCTAAATCTATTTTTCAAACTTAACATATTTGTTGAAGTTGGAATCTATTTTTTTAACGGACCTTCAAGTTTTGGAAAATAAAGAAACTTTGAAGATTAAAAAATCTAAAACATGTAACTGGACAATGCATTTGACAAGTTTTCCAGATTAAGTTGATGAGTGCCAAAACCATTGCTCATTTATTGCTTGAATTGGCCCATTAGACCTAAAACAGCAATGAAAGGAAGTTTTCTGTCAAATAAAAAAGGCTATAATTGTTCAAACATGTATCATCAGCCCATCACAAACTAAACAAAAAAAGGTGTATCCTCTTGTAAGCCAATTAGCATACTGTTTGTTTAAAAACCTGACTTAAAATATGAATATCCTCTACCCATTATCCATCATCCTGAGTTAGTTCTTTTGGTAACGATCATTAAAAAAATAGAACAGGCCCTAAAGCAAAATAAATGAACACCATAAAAAAAAATCATAAAACATGTAACTAGACGCAACACCATTTCAATTTCGTAGGACAAAAGAATAAACATACTAAAGCTGCCTGCATTACACAAATAAAACAAAACCCACGACCCCTTCACGATAACCCCTCACCTTGCAGAGGACCTTCACAAAAGCAAATCCATCTTCCAACATTATCAACAACAATCTTACTATTTTATTCATCCATGTCCTCAGCAAATCTTAAAAAGGGGCTTCTTCTTATTAAAACCCATTTCCATAATTTATCAATCTGAGGTGACAGTTGAACAATGTCCTCTCCCTGGCAAGTAGGTAGTCATCCATCATGCCATCACCAAGTTTTGTATTGCAAGAACTTAAACTCCAATAAATAAATAAATAAAACAATGGGAGAAAACGAGGGGCTTCATAATTGTAGCCTCCGTCTTCCAGCTTATCAACCTGAGGTCCATTGTATCCTCCATGTCCATAGCCTTGGGAACCACGGCCTCTTCCTCGACCTCTACCCCTAGCATAGCCACGATTGCAATCCCAGCCTCCATCCTCATACTCGGCAGAGACAAAAGCATTCCCTAAAGAAGAATGCAACTAAATATTGCTCAAAGAAATCCTCATATAGCATTCTATAAAATTCAGAGGTGTATCATGCACTAACACAACAAAAACATCATCTAACAGTGGGTATCTCAATATTTTCGAAATTGGCATACCTCTACTCCTTGGCCAGCCTCTACCACCATGGCCCCTACCTCGGCCATTAGGTGAGCCCTCTGCCAAACAAAAAAATCTATAAAAGGAAATATAGTAGGCTTCAGAAACAAACAGCACAGGTAATGAAATGTGTCCCTACCTCCTTCAGGATCAATTTTTATGGATGCCTTCACGATACCTGGACAAGGAAGCAGTTCATGAGTCCCAGATATCTTTGATAATTCGTGTAAACTATCAAGCCACCTCCATCACAAGAATCTAAAGCCATAAACCCTTTCTGTATGCTAAAATTTTGTAGTCCCCAACATTAGTAAAAGTGAAACTAAAAGTGAAATTAAACAAAAGATTAGATGTAAATTTTTGAAATTCACTAAAACTGATAGCCAACTAGAAAAATGGAAACAACTTAAGAACATACCCAACAGAAGATGTATTCAATTCATTCTCTCGAAAGGGTTATAGTAATCATGGACACATGCCTAGTGGTCTCCAATCTGTGATAATTCAACAATGTTTACTAGAATCCTCTAAATAAACAAATTAAAGGACAAAGAAAACAACAGCTATTTGTTGTTATAAGGGTTAAATATAGCTCTTACGGAAGAAGTCCTTCTTCAAGAGGCTCCCACATATCTGTTATATCTGTAGATCCAATAGATGTAATCTGATGAAGACCAACAATTCTTCTCTGCATAGCAAGTAGATGATGCACATTGTCAGCTTCCTTAAACAATAATCAAAGAATAAAATTCACACAAACCTAGGAAAGTTCATATAGACAAAATTACCTTAATTAACTCGACAATAGTTACAGTCTTATTAATGGCTCTTCCCATTGCCTTGAAAACTATTTGATTCGAGCCTTTTTCCTACCAGACATTACATTCAAATATAAAAATGCAAACATCAGATTAACGAAGAAAGCTACGAACACTAAACAAATCACAATTCCGGTGCATATTTCTGAAAATAAAGCGAACATTCAACTCATATGAAGATCTAAAAACAGAAAGAAATTAAACAAAATGAAGATAAAAACCTGAAGCAAAGTCATGGCATAAGTGATATAATTGCGCATCCTGCCTTGACTGGTAATGCGAATCTCGTTCTCATCAATAGGCGTCTCTGCTTTCGGCTTCTCCACTCTCTGGTAACGATCCATCTTTTTTCCGCCAAGAAATCAATATTTCAAAAATTAAAATTTTTACAAAACAGGGGAAATAGGGTTAGATCTGAAAAATACCTTTAATGGTTTGATAATGGAGTCGTAAAGTATAGATTTGGGGGGTAAACTCCACCAAGAGAGAGCCCTCTTCTACGGCTTATTTTTCTTTCTTCTACGCCCTAAAGCCGCTCTCTGTAGAACTCTCTGGCTTATTTATACTCTCTACGCTACACGCTTCTACAACTGCCCTAACCGATTGCTTTTATCCGGTTCAGCCCGGTTAAGAAAAAATGTCAAATAAGTTCCTAAACTTATGTTCATTTTTCATTTTAGTCACTCATGGTTAATTTTTGTTAGAGACACTATCACCATTATTCATTCACCACTTGGTTGAAAAATAAAAACAAAAACAAAATTTAGATGTAGGACCTGGGATTCAAACTTATGTTCCAAAAAGGCCCTCGACCCGCTTAACTACTACTCCCAAGTTTTATATTTGTGATGTTTGACGGTATAATTTTTACTTTTTAGTTAAAAGTGGAATGAAAATATATTTACCCAGAGTTCAAAATAATTACCTTAATTGTGTATAAAATTGCTTTTTAAACAACATGTTTTCAATTTGTTTATAACTTATGATTTTTCTTGTTTGATATTCTTTTAATTTATTAATTTAATTGTTTGTGATTCGGTTCAGATGAATATTAAAGCTGATTCACTCTTGTTTCATGTATGCTTTAAAAATAATTTTTTTTATATTAGTTACAAAAATCTCAACAGCCACTTGATTAACATAAATTCATTTAAAAGCGTTTGAATGTAAAAAAAATAAGTACATCTATTTTAACTATATAAAAATATTTTATTATTTTATTTAGTTAATTTTTTAATATTCTTATGTCATGGTTCAATAGCATTTTTTTAACAATGGTTTAATAGTATTTTAAATATTTGAATTCCGGTATCATCTAATATTTTGCATAATGCAGCTGTCGTCCTCATCTCCGTTCATCCTCGCAAACACCACAGAATCCATCTGCTTAGACAGCTTAACCACCGTCGGATACACCTTCACACAAGGCCCGCAATGTTTGAGCCCCACGTCCAGTACAATCAGCTTGCGGTCGAGCTTGTGGTCTTGGATGAGCTTCTCCACGTCCTCCCGACTGTGAAGCTGAACCACACCCGAATAACGGTCGCCGTAGTACAACACATCGCCCATCAGCTGGTCTGGCCCGATTCCTTCTTCTTCATGGATTTTCTCCATGCTCTTGTAGAAGCTAAAGTGGGGGACTTTCGTGATTTTCTCCCTTTGGCAAAGCTCTCTGGTCTTTTCCGATTCGTCACCCATCACGAGGATGAATTCTACATCGTTGCAAGTCCTGCTAAGTTCCACCATAAATGGGTAAATTTTGCTGCTATGGAAACTGTAGCTGGTGGCGTATTCGACCACAACAAACCTGTTCTTAGCATTTTTAAGAGCTTCATCGAATTCCTCGATGCTGTGAACCTTCTGTACTCTCTATTTACTTGGAGCATCCTTTGTTCCGGGAGCAGCAATGGCCTTGGTAATGAAGCGAGGCGCTATGCTGGATTCTAGTTTGGTTGAAATAGGTCTTGGCCTAGTAACAAAGGACGGCAGAAAAGAACCATTAGAGCGAAGAGAAGTGATTTTTGGTGCGAAGTAGAGATCAGAATGAGGTGGTTTAGTTAAGAAATTTGTGACTGCAGACATTAGGAGATGAGGCAAAGAATTAACGCTCTTCTGAAGTTGCTTTTGGACACCTACCGCAGGAACAAGAAGAACAAGTATGGATTAAAGATATCTAAAAATCTAGTCGTCCAAAAATGGTAACCACACGTTTTGACTTGTTCCGTTGGTATTATCCACTTGTTTTACTGTCACTGGTTTCTGCGTTGTTATTGAGCACTTGGGAAGGTAGATTTTTGTACGATCACTCGTTTGGCTGGATTTTTCATTGGTGAGAAAGATATACAGTACCACATTTTGAGGTTGTTATTAAAACTCGAGAGTTGACATATCTAAAGTCTCCATAACAAAATCTACTGGGCTTCATGAACATTTGGGCTTAGTTTGGAATTTTTCGTGGCATACGTCCAGGCTCCTATGCTGAGCTACACATGGAAATTTAGGGTTGATAGTTAGAAAATTAGGAAAAGAAGCAAAGATGGACAAATTGTCATTATAGCAAACCAGTTTCATTACAACGTCCCTACTTAATTTTTTAATCATTAGGTTGTAAATAGTAAAAAAAATTGACATGAATCTATTAGGGTTGAGAAAAGGATAAAAGATATTATTAATCAAATTAGCATTTAAATTTGACAATTTTTTCTTAAATCAATATACTAATTTTGTCCTGAATTGGTACGTGAATTTGAAAAAAAAACTCAAATTGATATTTGATGTCATGTAGTATATCAATAGCCAATTTGTATGTTGATGTGATATTAATCGATCAAATAATGATGTTGTTAAGCAAGCGCAGATCTTGATAGCTGAGTTTGGGAGAGTTTACTTAAATTTTTTTAAAAAATTGAAATCCTTAATTAAAATTTTCAAAAATTTTAAAGGGTTTAATTTTAAATTTTCAAAAAAATGTAATTAAAAATTTTAAAAATTTTGAAACTTAATTAGAAATTTTAGAAAAATAAAAGGGGTCTAAATTAAAACTAGTTAAAATTCTTAAAACATAATAAGAATTTCAAAATTTTTAGGGATTAAATTAAAATTTTTAAATTTTCAAATGGCTAAATTTTAAGTTTTGAAAATTCTGGGGGCCAGGTTCCTTTGACTCCCATAACAATACGCCATTGTCGTTAAGTACCAATATCTCAACTTGATTGGCAGTTAAATAACACCACATACTAAATATATTTTTTTTTAGTTTAACAGTCAAATAAATGCTTAAATAATATATTTTTTTCTAAATAAGTGCACGGACTATATTTTTACCAAATAGGTGCTTAACGTGTTCTTTCGTAACCCAAATAGGCACTTCACCGTGACGAGAAATTATATCATAGGTCATTCTCGCCACATCATCCATGGACTAACTAATAAAAATCACCCATCTTATTATTTTTTCTCATGTTATTTTTTTACCAATTGAATATTCACTCATATTTACTGTAAATTAATTTTAAAAATAATTTTTACCAAGTAAAGATGAGATGGGTAATTTGTATTAGTTGATATTATAGATGACGTGGCAGTAATGACTCATGATATAATTTTTTCATCGTGAGAAACCTTAATTTTCTTCTATTATCCATTTAAAAACCAACATGTGTAGTATATTTTAATTACCAAAATTAATTTTGAAAATAAATAAAATTTTCTTTCATTTTTCACCTAATACTAAATTTTTTTAGCCACTAAACAATAAATTTTATAACCCAAAATCTTTCGCTCAAAAATCCAAAATTTTTTGATGGGGTTAAAACAAGTAGCTTCGGCTTCTTCGATTTAGAGCTATCTGGGTCGGTGTTTGAGCTTGAATTTTTACTTTATTTTCTTGGATTTTGTGCTTACTGATTCTTGGGCATCATTGAAACATTTGGCTCTAAAGCTATTTCTCCTTTGGGATGAGAGTGAAGGATTTTTATCCTTTTTCTTGGATTTTGCGCTTAGGTTACTGGGAAAGGGTTGGGATGCAAACTGTTGTCCACCTTCATGCTGATTATTCCTTTGAATAACGCTTAAATTTTAAGAGAAACAAATTTTAAAGAAAGAAAATTGTCTTATTTTGAAAAAAAATCTTTAAAATCATCTTACTTTGCAATAAATTTTTTAAAGAAATTATGGAAAAATTAAGTATTAAATTGCATTAAACTAAAATTTGTATAAGAAAGGGATACAAGATTTGTGCAGAAACTGGTTCAAAATCTGTTTTGTACCATGAAAGATACGGGCGACGAGAAAATTTTGATGGGGGCAATGAGGGTAAATGGAAAATTTCAATGCTTGGGATTATTTTATTAATTTTATTTATTTATTAATATGATTTCAAATTTTTAAATAGATGACACATGTCAGTTGACGTGAAAATTAACGTTCGTCACGTGAGGCACATATTTGGGTCATAGAAAAAAATGTTAGACACCTATTTGGCCAAAAAAAAATTATAGTTTGGGCACTTATTTGATGACTAAGCCGAAATATAAAAATATTGGTAATATATACGAGAATATATGAGTAATTTTACTTTAAAGTACTTTAAAAAAAAGTTAAGAACTAGAAATTTCAACTTTTAAAAATCACTTTTCAAACATAGTTAAAAATCACTTTTGGCCTGAAAATTATTTATTTTTTATTGATTTTGTTTTTGGTTTTAAACAAACTTTTGACTCAAAAAACCGATTTGAAAAACAATACAAAAAAGGGCCTAAGAAACAAAAAAATAAAAATTTTAACTGAATAGTGCGGAGTGTTTATGATTTATTTGTTTAAAAATTATGATTATCTACGCAAAGTCGGTTTTTTATGTAGTTTACATTTCTAATAAAAAATTTGTTTATAATTAATTTTTATATTCATAGTATAAAATAAATATTTTTGTATTTTAAATAATAAAAATAAATTATAAACTATTTTTAGTAATTATTAAATGATTTATTTATTTTAAAAAATAATTTCTTTATTAATATTTATGAAAATAGTTTTGAAACAGTTCTAAAGATTATGAAAAAAGTTATTTTATCTAAATAAATCCAAAAAAATTGATATAAAAAACAAAATTTGAGTCGAATTACCACAATTGAAAAGGCAAAAATATTTACCATATTATCTCATCTTATATAAATTCGAATATTGATAAATTACCTTAAAAATTTAACAATATCTCTAGTTAATAAACATTTAAAAGCATTTACGCCTTCAAGGCAAATGTATCATTTCACAGCTATTTGTGAAAAGTATCCAACCATAACCACATAGACCACCTCCAATTCCTCAACCATCATTGTCAAATATAGAAATATCAGAATTTTTTACCAAACCAAACTTCTGATTTAACCCTTTATACTTCATAGCGCCATGTTGAGAAAGAGAGCAACTAATAAAATAACAATTGTCAGTAATTCAGTATATCTTACTGAAATAATGGTACGACATAGCAAGAAAGGGATCCAACATGACTATGGCCCACATGTCCTCTATACGTGTAGCCCAATAAGACCGCACATAAGATAAAAATGTGACAGAACAGAACACACAAAAAGCCGAACAGATCATATGCAGAGTTCCCATCCTTTAGCGTTTGCCCAGTGGACAGGGGTCGCCATCTTGCCAAAGCTCCTAACCTTGTTCCTCACTCACTGCCATTCCCTTGGCCTTGGCTTTCAGTTTTCAAAATATTAACGCTACCCACCACTACTTTTCTCATTAAATGTCCCCTAACTAGTAACTACATGTAACGAATCCAAAATCTTCGTACAACCTTAAAAGTTTACATTCTTTTACAGTTTAACGAGCATAGATCTACATTGTTAATTTTTGTAATATGAAATATCAAGAAAATTAGATGACGAGAATGAAGTAAAATCAGTGTTTAAACGAGCTAACCATCACAAACAACACTCTTGAATTAAACAAAAATTCCATCCATTCAAGAAAGAAAAAAAATTCCCTTCCTTTCCATGTCACCAACGATCAAACGACTGGAATTGAAATAAAACTTGGATAAAAAAGGAAGTACATGATTTCGACTATGAAAAGTAGGGGGAATAAAAGAGAAGCCTAGGGAATTAATTTTCTTTTCTAGAGAAGCTATAGGTCTGGAAGACAATGCTGCAATGAAAATACCTGAAAGAAATGACTAAGATTAGGAAGGCGGAACTTGGGGTTTTCTGAGGAGAATCATGTGCATTGGGGAGAAAATTCCAGAATCCCCTCCTCGGGTCAAATAATCAGCGGTCTTGAACAGCATCTCGTGAACATCAACGGTTCCTTTAGGAGCAATCCCTATGGCGGCTAGCACGGTGACGAGAACGTGGTTCCGCCAGTAGGCGATTCTCCCCATCTTAAGCCTGGTCCACCAGGGTAAAGCCGGAGGCTTGGCTAGATCTTTCTCTTTCACAACCTCAAAGCATACCTTTTTAGCGATCTCGGCGATGTCCTTGTAGCTCCTGAGACCAGGCAAAGCGTCGCCACTTTCAATGCCTTGAATGACCTCCACGTGTTCGGGGCTATCAGCTCTGTACTTGTCAGTCGTGACCCACTCGTAAGACACGTATAGAGATCCCGGTTTCAGCACGCGGAAAACCTCGGCGTACACATCTTCTAGTTTCGGCGCGTAACACGTCGCCTCTATCGAGTACGCGCCGTCGAAGGTGTTGTCCTTGAACGGCATCTCCAGGAAATTCCCGCAGAGCGAATCTAGCCCGGCTTTCTTGTTGTGGAGGCGGGCACGGTTCACCTGGTACTCGTTGATGGTGATGCCGACGACGTTGGCTCGCGAGTGAGCCGCGATAGCACGCATGGGTCCACCCACACCACAACCGACGTCCAGGATTCGGTCTCCAGGGTTGACTTCGATGAGATCAACGGCCATCTCTTCGTGGAGGCGCGTCGCGTCCCGGTGAGATTTCCCACGGATGGAAGGAAAGAAGTGGAAGGATTGGCCCCATCCCCGTTTATTTTTTAACGAAA
This sequence comes from Hibiscus mutabilis, assembly GCA_019671005.1. NCBI lineage: Eukaryota > Viridiplantae > Streptophyta > Magnoliopsida > Malvales > Malvaceae > Hibiscus > Hibiscus mutabilis. Next base: position 89,415 of record JAGYYJ010002786.1, read on the forward strand.
TTAGACTAATTTATTAGTCCAGTTAGTAGGGACCTATTTATAACTTATGATATTCAATAAAAAATTTGGTCAAAGTTGAAGACCATTTATGTAGTTTACTTAAAAATTCAGGATTCAGTTCATCACTGAATTATTATAAAATTTTATTTTTATTTTTATTTTTATTTTTATTTTTTAACTTTTAAATTTTATATAATTGTCAAATTTACATTCAATTTTTTTTATTTTATTATAAAATGGACATCACATCTTTAGCAGTCATTAAAGGGTGATGTTATATGTTTCAACTACAACTCAATTTTTATCTTGCCATTTTTTAATATTTTTAAGCAATAATTTTAAAAATAAAATTCAATTTTTTAATATATATGAAAATTTATAACTTATTTAAAATTATAAAAAAACAAAACTATAATTTAGATAATCCACGGTTTATTTATTGCAAATTCCTTTTTCTTATTTTGTAGGTTTTAATTCTAATACAGAAAAATTGATAAACTACTTCTTTTTCTTGATTCCGTAATCGTATTCGATAAGGTGAAACGAAGTATTTTTCTTTCTTTTTTTAAATAGTCTTAATGTAATTTAGATATAATATCTATTCATACTTTTTTAAACCTTATAATGTGCCATGCACGTTGCAGATAAGAACAAATTAAACCCAAATTTTTTAGAATAAAAATTATTATTTTTCACTAAGACTGCTCGTTGGTTTCGGAACGAAGTCCTTTCTATTTGTTTAGGCTCAATTTATTGTCATTAAACTCGAAGAAATCAATACCTTCTCAAACTGTTGATTATCTAAAATCACAATTTAAAAAATATTTATATGGTTTTAAAACTAAATTGTAATTTTCCGTATTTTGAAAAACTTTTCTGATTTTTTATTTTAAAAAGACATTACTTTAAAATTTAATTTTCTAATGTAGTTTAATGATCAGTTTTTTATTTTACCAACAAAATCAATGAAGCGTTTTTTTAACAAATAGTAATGATTATTACTTAATTATATAATGAGTTAGATTTATTGATAACTGCTTATGTACATCTCATAGGATAAGGGTGACCGAAATCAAATTATTGTCAAAAGAGAAACCATAATATTTCAAAGAGAAATCTTAGAGACTCCCCAAGACAGGGGGGCGGTTCAAACATTTTGAGGGTACTATGTAATTTTTAAGTACTCTTAATTTATAATCGATAAGAGATATAAATTTTTTTCTTTTAAAAGTTACTTTAATAGAAAAAAATTTATTATATTATTTTCTTGAGCAATGAAAATTGACCTATAAAAATCTAAAAATAATTTATTTTTACTTAAAAGATGTAATTCCTTTTGCATGTTTAAAGTTTTAGATAATTGTTATATATATACACATAATTATATATACAATTTTATAATTTTTTATAACTATTTAACTTAAGTTCTTTGTTTTTGGAGCCCCTCTCTCTCGGAGGCCCTGTGCGATCGCGCCTGTCCAGAACCCCACTGCCCAAAGAAATTTAAATATTTGTTTATCCTTTTAGCTTTAGGCAATGGGATATTTGCAGGCAACTACTTCAGCCTTTGTGTAGCATTAGTTTTGAATAAATTGGACATGATGTTTAATTGATTCATAAATGAAATAATATAATTAATTTCATAATTAAATGTTGTGGAAATTAAAACGTCATTAGTAAAATAATTATATTTTTCATTTGTTTTTAATTAGATTTTAATTAAGGCATTCAAAATGATTGCTTCACACATTAATCGAATCGAATTATCAGCAATCGAGCTAATATAAAATTTTAAAATACTCTGCTGTAACTAAATTGGATTATTTGCAAAAAAAAATGACCAAATTAAATTAAGTTTGGTTAAAAAGAGTTATAACATTTTGAAATAATTAATGACAAACATTGCATTAAAATAGTAGTGTCAGGTGTGCAACAAATCGAGGCGATAAATTGAATGTTGAATAAGTGAAATATTATCTCTTTTAAATATGAAAATAGAATTATCAAGGATTTATTTAGAGAAATGAGATTTTTCTATTACAATTGTTAAAACCTGTCTTTAGGTATTAACGACTCTAATAAATTCGTTATGTGATGGGTATTTTAAAAAAAGGTAATCTTCTGTTAAAAAAATAATCTTCACTCGTGGTTTATTTTATTTAGAGTTTTTTCTATTTTGTTCACTTAAATTTAAAAAGACTATTTTTGTCACTTATGTTTTTAAATATTTATGCTTTGGCCACTAGACCGTCAATCTCTATTATTTGGCTAATGGTTATATGATAATTTTTATTTAAGTCACTTACGTTATCGTTTCGTTCTATTTTGATCATTGAGTCGTCAATCTTAGTTAGTTTGATGCCGTGTCACATTAGTAAAATTGAATAATTTTTAATTTAACCCTTAAATTTTAAACTTTTTCTACCATCTTCAAAAAAAAAAAACCTAACCGAAAGATGCCAAATCCAAGAATATCCAGCCAAATCCAGTACGATCAATACCAACAGATGCAATAAGCAATAGATTTCAAAAGGATGAATACTTTGTAAGTGAAAATAATAAAATTTCAATAAAGATTATAACTTTATTGCATGTAAACCTTAAAAGAAACAATGGAAATTCATAAATCTAACTATATAAAGAACTAGACAATATCTTCACGAAAGCACAAAATCTGAATCTTGCGTTGACAAATGCGAAAAAATTTATAATAGAAAAAAATCAAACAAACAAATAATCAAGTTAAGGCCTTTTCTCTGCAAATGTAAGCAAGGGTTAGAGTTTCGACCATAATGGTTCAGATGATTTTGACCTTTCGGATTCGCACCAGTCAACGTTTGGGCGGCCTGTGACACCAGCAGCATTGAAACATGGGTTGGATTTTCGGAGGCTATGTTCGACTCGAGAGAAATTTGATTCTTCAAATGGCCTGAGCCATACCCGAAGTCGGTTCCCTAGGCTTTGTAGAATTTACCCAATAAACCACTGACCCAATCGATTCGACCGTATATCAGAAATTTAAATGGATTCTTGGACAAGCCATTGGTCGGAAAACCCATCACTTAATTATTATTATTGTTTGTAGGTTTCTAAAAGAGAATGCAGGGGTTTGAATATGAGGGAGTGAGCACTTCAGTACAAGTTCATTGAATGCTAAAATTTTAGGTTTAGAATCTAGTTGATGATGGCGGCAGCTGATGGTGGCAAAGGTATAAGTGGCGGTTGACAGCAACAATAATAAAGATTAAGGTTAGGGTTGGGAATAAATTTTAGGAGAAAATTATTTTAAGATTTTTTGTTTGAAGATGATAAAAAAATAGAATTTAAAGAGTTTAGGGATTATATTAAAAATTATTCATATTTAGTAACATGTCATGTCATCTAACTAACGGAGATTGACAGTCTACTGACCAAAATAGAACGAAACGATAACGTAAGTGACTTAATTTTTGTTCAAAATTAGTGAACTAAAACATAACAGACCTTAAACAAAACGAACTACGGGTGAAGATTACCCTTAAAAAATCGGCATGAACGACGTTAGCAAATTGTCGTCAATTTTGAAAGTAAATCAAATGGAAAAGTGAAAAAAAGGATTGAATTGGATAAGATAAAGTTTGTTGTGTCTAAAAAAATTAAACAATAGACATGTGTTAACATAAATATAAATACAAAAATGGTCTAATAGTGTGTGAATCTTGATCCGAATCACTTAACGAAAATAAGCTAACAATACCATATTTAAACACTTGAAAATTAAGATACACTAATTGGCATAGTAATTAAGGATACTTATATTGTTTTATCTTATATAGGCTCGAATCTCGGTATGAGAATGTAATCCCTCACTATTTAGTCAATAAACACTTAGAAATCAACATCCCGTCAATGTGAGATTACTAAGAAATAATATACAATTTGTTAATATTAACTTTTTCAAATATTCAAATTTAACTTTTTATCTTACTCTTGTTGAGTGAATAGAGTTAAGGTGAACAACTATTGTGGGTTGACTTGGTTTGGGTTTAATGTCATCTTAACACATATCTACGATTCGTAAACGCATATTTCTTCCCGATCAATTTGCTTGTGTCAATTGTCAATAATACTCTCTCAGCGGCGGATCTAAAATTTCAAAATTAAGAGTTCAATATTTTCATACACCTTTTTATAAATAAATATACAAAATAAAATTTCTTTTATAAATTAAATTATATTTTTAATTATTTTAAAAAAATAGAGAGCATATGCATCCACCCCTAACCCTTCGTATCTTCCGGTGAATAACTCTCTTAGCCATGGTAGATCTCTTTGATTGATCTATCGTTTTTTTATCTTCAATTAAATATTATTCATATTAAATAATCGTGTGGCATGGGACAAAGACACAACTCTCAAAAACGTGTTCGAATAAGTGTATTTTTATGGTTTTGTCATACTACACACATAAATATTATTTTAAAATAATTTTTAAATGTTATTTTAATAAATAATTAAAAAAGTATTTTTTGAGAAATTGCCCGCAAGAACCCTAAAGCTAATGGCTAAGATGCGTGGAGTAATAGGTGTAGATGTATTGTAGGGTGGCCGTATCAAGAAATCACGTGGAAGCTTCTTTAAATAACCATGCAAACTTTCACTTTAACTACACATTGTACTTTCGATCTCTCTCTCAAGGAAGCCAGAAGAAAATAAAAAAGCATCTCCCAAAAGAAAGATACTTTCTGTTCTCCATTGGATCTGCGAATATCTTTGTTTTGCTTTATTTACTTTCTTTAAACTTTTAGATGGCAAAAGGACCGAACACCATCCCCTCCTTTAACTTTTGTCATTTTTATTTAAATGGAAATAATAGAAGGGAAAGGTAGATTCTTTTCCTCTGAATCTTCATATCCTTTTTTTGATATATTCAATATCGGAAATGTTGTTTTTTACAATAATTCAAAATCGGAAATGTTGAAAGAAGGAATAACCAATCTTATTATCCTGCGGTGAAGAACAATGATAATCATGGTTTGATATATGACCACAACTTGCCTGAGATGATCAGCATTCCAAATTAGGCTTCAAGTCATTTAACCTTGATGAAGAAGCACAATGATTGCACATACGAGAAATGGTTGTCGTCCTCTTAAGGTTAGCGATTGAGACACAAAAAAACACCCAACACCATACTGGCCCAATTTTCGACACATTGGGCCCACACTAATTAGATCGATTATCGCCGTGAAAAATCATAAATGGGTTCAAGCTGTAAGTCCATATTGAGTCTTGAAGGAATAGGAAACCCTACAACTTTCCAATTTCTCAGTGCTTATCATGTCTATGAAGAATGGCCATGAATATCATAATTGGGTTCAATCTGTAAGTAAATGGGTCCAATAGTCAGAACAACCTGTCCGAGGTGGACCAAGCACCGAGTCCATCAGAATTAAAAGAGTTTTGTCAGATTATTCTATTGAAAATTTATTTTCACCCCTAAAATTTTATAGATTGATCTCTCTAATATAAAGTCATGCGTCCGTCTCTAATAGAGCTCATGGTAAAATACTATAATGTCGGGATCTAGTACATGGGGTATGATCATTTTCTTGTAGGCAACCAACATTATAACATTGTCAGATCCCAAGTTGTAATGGATGCCCTCAATTCGCGGGGAATATGGGTAATTCATAAAAGTTTGATTTATGATGTTGCAGAAGCAGGAGCTTCTCTTATTTCAGGCATAGATTCCGTTGCCCAAGTTGCCGTTACCTTGGTTTTATCTCGTCTAACAGGTTAATCAAAACTTTGAAGTTATAAAATGCAGCCCAAAAGAACATTTAATCTGCAACTACTTATTAAGGGTAAAGTTTCTAATTGAAATTTTCTTTTTTCTTAAGCAGATGATAGCCTTTGTACAGAGTCTTATGATAAGGGCCATGCCATTCCTCCAATATCAATCCAAAGAACTAGCAATGGCAACTAAAAGGAAGCCTAGCAAGGAATGTGTGTTCAAAACCCAGAGTGAGGAAGCGCTATACAAATTATAGATAGAGCTTACAGCCTGTTCGATCTGTTGTGATGCTGTAGAAGCCAGAAAAGGAGTATTTTTTCAGTTACCTCTGCAAGAGACAAACTGAACTAAATGCTGTTACCTCCTAGGAGCACCTCGATTATGGTTTTTTTTAGAGTGGTTTATCATGCTTTATATCATTCGATTTTGGCATATGCCTTCAACCTTGTAATATCAATGGCTAGAGGAAGAGTTCCAAACAGAAAATCAGATTTTAATCGTTTTATTTGTTGGAATTGGAAGGTAAAGCAGAACTGAAACCCGGTTACACAAAACAAGCAAATATAAACACAAAGTTAAAGTAAAGGAGAGAGATATCAAGATTCAAGATACATCTCATCCATCCGCAGCACTCAAAACTCTAATCTTAAGATGATACATGCAGAAAGCAGAAAGTTGTAAACTTAGTTAACGGTCACTTTTCCAACCATACCAGCACCCTGGTGAGGGGAGCAGTAGAAACTGTAGGTTCCTTTCTCGGTCAAGGTAACGGCATAAACCTCTCCTTTGGCATTGAGTAGTTCTTCCTCGGGCATGGAGATTTTGGATACGTCCACCCCGCTTGGGACTTCGTCCTCCTCGAACAGCACATTGTGTGGGAACCCAGCATTGTTCTTGAACACAATCTTCTCCCCAGAGCTCACGCTGAATTCCTGGGGGACGAAAACCAGAGACCCGTCATCAGCACCCAGAAAAACATCAAGGGCCAAGGCATTGCTGGCCAGGATTGCGCTTGCAGCGGTTGCAGCCACAGCAACACCGACGTCCTTGAGGGAGGCCTGGATGCCGAACCTTGGGACCGGAGGGGCTGCAATCTTGGCTGCGGAGCTTACTTTAGCAGCGGTTGAACCGGCCTTGAGGCCGGTGAAGGATGGGATGGCGAGAGCTGCAGAGGTGACGGTGGCCATTGGTATGTGTTCTCGGTTATAGTCGCCGTGAGAGGAAATCAAGTGGAGAAGAGAGAGACTGGTTTTCTAATAAGCTGAGGTTTGATATGTGTGGTTCCAATATAATGAGGATTTTCTGATTATCAGGATGGCAGAGTGAATGGATGAAGAAATGGGTCATCTAGTTAGGTTTCATATGATTGGCTAGCTTGGATGCTATACTTCCACGTGGCGTTGTCCCTTTGATGTGAGCTGGACAAGAGTTGGTTTGGATAGACTGCTGTTGCATACTTGCATGCTATAAACACATTTTGTATCTAGATCCTTTTTATTTAAAATACTTTCATTGAAATTATTACAAATTATTTGTATAATTTAATTTGAATATAAACCATATCCTAATATTCTTTGTAAACCATATCCTAATATTAATTATCAAAATCCGTATTTTTATAATTTTACTTCAAATACTTGTTTTTCTTAAAACCAAATTTCATCTACTATCTAACTTTTGGATTTGATTCCAAAAGCTAATTTTAAAGATACTTTTTTTAATCACAGTAAAGGCTGATGATTTAATTTTACTTTGCGGTAAAAAGCTGCATTTGAACAACAGAAGCAATTATAAGCAGAACCAGTTGACAAACAAGCGGCAATGACTAATGAGGGAAGCCAAGGAGCTGATATTTTTTGTCACTACCTACACCAAATGTGGTGCACATCGCACAGCCCCCATCACAACAAGATATTTCATTTGAAGCCACAGAACGGCCACTCAGAGAGTATAAAGTCACCGCAAAAATACGCATACCATTTATTGAAATACCAGGCTAAAACTCTTTATTTCCTAACAGCAATGGAAGTAATATTGGGTCTGAATATATTCCCGAGTATCACCTTACAAGTCAATTTCTAACGAATAGGATTCTCCATGACACCATTCCGAATTAACTTGAAAGTTAAAGAATTCCACTTTCTAAGGATTTCCTTAGTTGTGAGGTGACATGGATGGAATTCTATTTGATATAGAACTCAAACACATATATATAGATAGCCATGGCATAAAAAAAGAGGGAAGGGTCCAAGGTGCTGGAGAGACCTCTTTTTCACAGTTGAAAATGTAGCCAGTTTCTAATGGAAACTGGAGAGCTGGCTACATCTCCAGCCATACAGAGTTACGATTTCATCATCCCTTTAAAACATTTCGAGTATACTTCTTAGAAGCGTCCTCAATCTAACTTGAAAACTTTGCACGCAAAGTCTCTTAAGAGCAGCAGGAAGAATGGACATGATCATTTATATAGTCTCGTGACCAGAGTGCCAACTAAATCTATTACACCTTAAGCTAGCTACAGCCTTGAAAATGTTGGGACTAGATAATACTTTGCAAGAGATCCATTCAGCTAACTCTTAAGACGATGAGATTTACAGGCAACGGGACACGAGGTTAACTTAGCTGGCACTGACATATCACCATCCCTTTCGATGATGACAATTAAATACCTAAAGAACGCAGCATTCTAATAACCATCTGCAGAATTCGTTATAATATACCTATAGAAAAGGCGAAGCATGTCAAAGGCCCCAACTCCATAACAAAATGGTATATCTTCAACCTAACTCAATCATATGTCAATACTAGTCCAAGGGCATTATCACCTCATCATCATTGCTACTTAAGCCAACCCTGATTTTGAGTTGTAACAATAATGCCCTTAGAACATGCATAAAAAATCCAAGCGGCATTACTTTAGCCAAAATTAACTCAAACAAAATTTCTATAGATAAGTTGTGCCTAAAAATTCGATGAGGTCATAACTACCTCCGTACAGAGTTGAAAACACCACTTAATGATGCAAATACAAAATTGAAAACAACAATCAAATAAAAAACATAGAACGTGTTAAATCTTAAAAGTGCATGGAGCAATATCCCACCAACAAAGCAATACTGAGCTGAACATCAAATACCATTGCTAGCATGCTAAACATTGTTTTGATTTTTTTAATTTATAAATACCAGTAACCAATATTATATATAAAATGTTTAGCTGACAAGAACGCTATAAGTTATAAATTCACAAAGAGGCTAAAAGCTATACACAAGTATGATTCAAATCAGTTTTCCAGTGTGAGCAAAGAAATGTACAGTTTATGTGCCATCAATCCATTACTTCATATAGGAAACATATTGGCACTATCATCGTCATCTTCCTCGTCGAATAACTTGAATCCGACATCCCATTCCTGGTCTCCCTTATAATTGAAACTGGGGTTGACATAACATTTCATCTCATGAAACAAATTCAGATTATCCACCAGCTTGTGGAAAACATTGCATCCACAACACTGCAACCCACCACCATCACAGAATCATTCTCCACTCAACAAACAATACATAAGCGCAAATTCGCAGAGAAAAAAGTCAACATTCTATCTTCATACGCAAATCAAATATTCTTAGGCCCTGCTTTTGCTTGCGTTTGGGTGGAAAAGCTAGTTTGAGAAGACAGAAGCAATAAAAAACACTCAACTTTTGAGTGCCAACACCTTAGTTTGCCAAAAGCTAGTTTTTCTAGCTTTTACAAAACCTTGATTTGCCCCAAACCTTGGTTTTGCCACCGCAACCAAAAACAAAGCCTTAGTTTAGAAACACTTGCCTGAACGAACACGGTGCCATCGGTGTAAGCATGGGGGTTGATAGCACGAGTGGTTCGTTGACCGCAAACATTGCAAGTGAAGGCCACGCGCATCCGTCTACGTGGCGACTTGGTGAAGAGAGACCACGGAAAGGTAGAGACTTTCTCCGTATTGGGTTGGTCCTCGGTTCCAGCGGGTATAGACGGACCCTCCATACCCGATCCCGTAGTCCACCCTCTTACAGAAGCGTTGCTTAGAACCAGTCCCATGGCTGCATCCTACATCGGATTCCCCAAATTATCCACACAACAAAAACCGATTCACTGTTTTGTCTCAAAATAAAACAATTAAAAAAAGATAACAACTTCATTTGTTTTACCTGGGAGAGAGTTTGATTGCCGAAGAAAGGAACGATGCTTGTGTTGTTAGCATCAGATTGAAGATCGGAATCATTACTGTTCCCTGGTAATTAAAACATAAAAAGGACATAAAAATCGGTGTTAATTACAGCCGAAGAAAGGGGGAAAAGATTGAAATAAAAAGGTAAAAAAGTAATACTTTTGGAAGTGGTGGGAAAGCGTATGATTCTAGGCGGAGAAAGTTTTGGCTTAGGAGAGAAGATGGAGAAGGAAGATGATGACGAAGAGACGATAGTCGTAGCAGTGGCGGGGTAGGTGAGTGCATCCATGGGCGACGCGATGTGTGCTCTGGGGTCGATGCGATGGAGGAAGCTTCGAAGAGAAATGTCAGGACTTCGCAGGTAATTCAGGACCACTTAACCAGTTGCCTGAGACACGCGACGCCTTAACACCCCACTCATTTGTTTTAAACGTAATTGAAAGAACAGCCTATTAGGCCTACTTTCGGAGCTTGAGAATCCAATTGAAACACAACTATACTCCAGATTTGGATCCAAACCCAAAATGAAAGCATAGCGGTCTGGGCCTTGCTCGAGGCTTTTTTAATTTTTTTATTACAGTATTTAAATTTCTCAAAACGAAATGACGCATATAATCACATTGAAATTTATAAGCTCGACCTTAAAATTTATCAATCGAATCGATATTCAATCAACAAATTTTTTAGTATGTGTCCGGCGCATCGCATGTTGGTTCAAACACAGTGGAATCGTATGTCTTTGACCCTTTGCAAGTTGGGTTGCCATCGTGGATGTGCATGCTAGAGGACTTAAGATCAAATCCGGGTGATATATCGTAGAGCAAAATGTTCTTTGACCCCTCGTCAATCCAGTTCTCTCTAAGCTCGTACCTAAGTCGCTTCCCTATAATGCAGGTTGCAAGAGCAAAAAGACGACTCGGCGAAGTAATGAAACGACATGGCTCCGCCATAACTACTAAACCGGGTTCATTAGGAAAATACGTCCCGAGAGCGGTTTTCACAGCTGATGCTGCTTCGGTAAATGGTAGGCCATCTGAGAGACCCCTCCCGATGTCTAGCATATACATTTTAGGCATGCCAAGTTGAGCAGCTTTTTCAAAATTTGCTCTACTTGCTGCTATAGCATCCTCGAATGTATGGAAGTTCATGTGGAAGGACAGGAAACGCCTATAACAGTTAACTCAGCAGCTTGGAGACGAGGAACATTAACCAAATTAGGTAAGTATAATTAAATATCAAACTTTTCAGTGATTTTCTTGAATGAAAAGCTCAAAGTTAAGAACACCAGCTTGTCTTTAATTCGCCCAACCCTACAACAAGCTTTAGCACAAAACACCAATATTTAGACAACTTTATCAGACATTAAAAGGAATCTGGTCTTTGACATGGAAGGGACTAGGGAGTGTGTAGGGTCAGTGTGAGAGTAACAAAGGAAATGATAATTTATAAATGTACACATTAATGTGACATGCATGCAATCAATGCATGAAAATTTTGAAGTTGTGAAAGGGATGACACAAAGGAGTAGTGTTGCACATACCAAGAAGAAGAAAAACTGTTGGATCCCGTTATTTAATTCATCCTGTCCAAAAGGGAATATTGTGGACCAAGGGCCGGGGAAAGTGTGCAACGATTGCATGAATTGAGAATTGACGATAACAGTACAGTGGAGGAAAATTGGAAAGTCGATGCATTGATGGGCTGTAATGAATGAGGGAATCTTTGTCTGACTACCCAACTCAAAGTAATAACTCCCATCTGTTGTATTCCTAATTTATCTACAAAACATTATACTAATTGAATAATATTTTTTAATATTTAATAGTAGCATATTGTCACGGGCCGCGAGTTGAGGTCCGAGGAGTTGATGCGACAAGCTGCACAAGAGGTTCAAAGGCACACTTTGGGCTTGAGAAGACCACTAGACTGGCCCGATCCGTGGGAAGATCCAAGAAGGCATTGTAATTACCATAGTAAATTATCTTTAATTTAATTAAAGATAATTGAAAATAATTCTCGCATTATCTCTTATTTGAAATTCAAATGTTGTAGATAAGATAAATGCTCTCATCTTGATCGTCGATGTAAATCTGTATAGACCGTTGGATAAGTGGAGGCTCAACTATAAATAGAGACATTCCCCTCCTCATTTGATGTATCCAAGTTTCCAGAGTATAAAGACATTTACTCTAAATTCTCTGAGTGTTCTTATCTTATTTCTTTGTCCTTGAGCGTTCTTTTAGTGTTCTTCTTTGTCCATCTCGTTTGATCTATTTCCGCGTAGAACGCTCCGTGTTTGTCAGTGCTTGGGAAGTTTGATCTTCCGAGAGGGTTGAAAAGGCTTACTTAGGCATTTGTCTTGAGTCACATTGTCTAAGGCCGCACGGTGGGCTGGGTTGAAATTCGAGCCCCGTGACAGTTGGTATCAGAGCCTTGTTCGAGGCATGAAGCATCGAGTTGGGATGGCACCAAAGAAGGGAGAGAATGTTGCTGCGAGCCAGAAGGGTGTGGAGACCCAGGCTGACAAAGGAAGTCGAGCAAACTCGAATGACAAGTTGTCATCACTTGAAGAGAGGGTCACCAGGCTTAAGGGATCTACGAAGGATTCTGTGGAGCGACTCGACGTGGTGGAGGCCTTGTGGATGGAAATGGTGGATCTGAAGGCGAAAATGTTGGTTTTATCAGGTTGTCACGTGGAACGGCGTGTTAACCAGGAAGACACCTAGATCAATGAAGGACATCCTGAAGCCAGAACAGTTCAAGGGGAATCGATCGACGAAAGATGTTGAGAACTTTATTTGGTGTATGGCGTAATACTTTCGGGGAATGGGCATCACAGACGATGCCGATAAGGTAAATACTGTTGTTTTTTACTTGACCGACGTTGCGTTGTTATGGTGGCGACGTAGGTGCCTTGATGAGAATAATGGGGACACGAGCGTTAGAACTTGGAAGGAGTTCCAAGCGGAGTTCAAGCAGTAGTTTTGCCAGAGTAATACTGTGAGAGAAGCTAGGTCCAAGTTTAGGAGGCTTCGACACGAGAGATCCATTACGGATTATATTTGAGAGTTTAGTGAGCTACAACTCTTTATCCCCGGCTTGTGTAAGAATAATTCACTTTTTACATTTATGGATAAACTGAAGCCATGAGCCAGGATCGAGTTAGAGTGGAGGGATGTACAGGAACTTTCCAAAGCCCTAGCCATTGCGGAGTCCCTGACCGAGTACAGTGGTTACAAGTCTATGGAATCTAAGTCTTCCAAACCCCGTGGCAAGAGCAATGGTGGGGGAGATGAGGAAGAGTCTAGAGATAGCAGCGATGATGGCAAGGAGAAGCCATCAACCAAGCCCAATCGGTATGCGAAGCCATATGATCGGAAGGATCGAGGACCCGTAAGGTGCTACCATTGTGATGGTCCACACGTAGTGAAAGACTATCCCAAGAAGAGCCGTCTCGATGCCATTGTCCACGAGGACGACAGGACAGATGGAGAACCATGTAGACTTAGTGCAATCGCCAACGTCAAATGAGGGAAGTCGAGGGAAGAAAAAAGATATCAGAAGTGTTACCGATGTAAGGGGCCTCATCTAGCACGGGAGTGTCTGGATCGAGTCAAGAAGTCCAAGGAGGATGAGCTTGAGAGTGAAGAGGCTGCGAGACTTGGCTCGATGGTTTTGAGTTCTGCCAAGGTGTGGAAGGGCCAGAAGCAGAATGGGTTGATGTTTGTTGACATCAACGTGGCGGGACGATCGATGAGTGCTTTGGTGGACACTGGAGCAAGCGATCTATTCATGTCAAAGAAGCATGTTGAGAAGCTTAGTCTTAAAGTTGTGGATTCAACCAGTAAGATTAAGGCTGTAAATTCCAAAGAAGTTCTAATTGTGGGGATACTGCAGAAAATTGAGTTGCAAATTGGGGATTGGAAGGCCAAGGAAGATTTCAAGGTAATTGAGTTAGATGACTTTGATTTTATTTTGGGACTAAACTTCCTTGACTGTATTGAAGCTCTCATTATTCTGTGTGCCGACGTCATGTGCATCTTGGATCCGAGACAACGGTACGTTGTGCTCGTATATCGAGATAATAGGCGAGGGGCCAAGAAACTGACAGCCATTCAGCTTGTCGAAGATGATCCAAGCCGATGAGACATTGGGTTGGAGGCGATAGCTTGTGGCACTACCTTGGATGGGCAAGAGTTGCCCGAGGCAGTTGGCGTGAAGGCTGTTGAGGAGCCACCCACGGGTGAGGTGGCCGATGCATCGAACTTCAGTGGAAGAGAATAGTTGATGGGTGTTGCATTACCGAGAGGCAGTGAGGCATCAAACTTCAGGGACGAAGGATTGATGTGTAGAGTAAATGCCAGAAAAATGAGTGAGGTACATCTTGAACACAGTAGCAGTGTTTTACAGTTTGATTTGCAGAATTTGTTGGGTGTATGTAGCAGAAAACCTAACCCATCAGATGAAGGAGTTGCCAAGACTTGGCGCGGGCCGAAACAACCTTTCAGAGTTCTTAAGCACAAGATAGAGTTGCCAACAAATTTGAGAGTTCGTTCGGTGTTTAATGTGATGGCGTCCAAGTTCGTGCATAAGGATTGGGATAATCTAGATCGGGCGAGTCAAAACTGGTAGGAAAGAGTTTCTACGATCGAGATGTGCCTGAGACGGTTGATGTTACATTGCGGTGCGAGCCAAAAAGAGCGGTCCTTATGGGGGACAACCGAGTCAGAGTCCGGTGCTCTTTATGGGGAGAGTGATCCTTGTGGGGGGACAATCAAGCCAGATTCTGAGCTGTGAGCAAGCCAAGGTGTGTGAGATGAAGCTTCAGGATAGATCTCAGAGTTGTTCGAGAGGCGCGACGAGGGTGTCGCCAAGTTTGGTGGGGGAGATTGTCACGGGCCGCGAGTTGAGGTCTAAGTCATTGACGCAGCAAGCTGCACAAGAGGTTCAAAGGCACACTTTGGGCTTGAGAAGACCACCAGACTGGCCCGATCCGTGGGAAGATCCAAGAAGGCATTGTAATTATCATAGTAAAAGATAATTCCCACATTATCTCTTATTTGAAATTCAAATGTTGTAGATAAGATAGATGCTCTCATCTTGACCGTCGATATAAATTTGTATAGACCGTTGGATTAGGGGAGGCTCAACTATAAATAGAGGTCTTCCCCTCTTCATTTGATGCATCCAAGTTTTCAGAGTATAAAAGGCATTTACTCTAAATCCTCTGAGTGTTCTTATCATTCTTTCTTTGTTCTTGAGTGTTCTTCTTCGTTCATCTCGTTTGATCCATTTTTGCATAGAACGCTTCGCGTTTGTCGGTATTTGGGAAGTTTGATTTTCCGAGAGGGTTGAAAAGACTTACTTAGGCATTTGTCTTGAGTCACTTTGCCTAAGGCCGCACGGTGGGCTGGGTTGAAATTTTAGCCCCGTGACAATATGTAAAGGGAGAAAAAGGGACGTGGATCGAAAATATTCTAAATATAGTTGTAAGGATTCAAAATGCCCTTGACTCTTTTTAAAAAAAAAAGACAATTACGTTTCTAATTATTGGATATACGAAATGATAGAACGAATTAAGAAGACATTTTTTATTTATGTTAATTGTTAACCGTGACAATTATAAGTTATATTTTGGATATTAATTTTTTTTTTCTTAAATATCAATATCATGAATTGTCACGTTATCTCTGGTTGTATCCCGGGACGGATGTACATGGTTTTTATGGGAGCATACGCATCCCTATTTTTTTAAGAAAAAATTAAAAATATAATTTAATTTATAAAAAAATATTTTACATACCCAATTATAAAAAGAAAAAAGTTTGTATTAAAGTTTTGAACCCTATTTTTTAGATTCTAGATTCGCCACTGGTTGTATCGGTTACACGTGAGATTTAAAATGAATCTCATGAATATTGCTTTGGTGTAAACTTTATCCCATCAAATTTAAATTATAGGCATTACCCTCAAAAACTATTTTTACTCTAATATAAGGTTTATTTTATTAAAATGTATTTAAGGAATATTAGTAGACTCATACCGACGATAGATTTTTTCAATGTTAATGTCCATTTTTTAATAATTCAAAAATATTTCTATGTTTTGGTTTTTTAATAATTTATAATTTATTATTTTATAGTTTATGGTTTTTAAACTTTATTTATTATTTAAATTTTAGACATTTTTAATGTTTAAGTTTTTAATATTTTAATGATTTGTTAATTTTAAATTTTGAATAATTTTAATTTTTTCAGTAAAGATTAAATAAGTCCTCAAATTTTCTTAAAAAAATTAATTAAGCCCAGGGACTGACACATGGGGTGTTGGGGAACAGCCGCATCCCTTAAAAATTTTAAGTTTCTCTATATTTTTATATATTTTATTTATATTTTCTATTGATAATCTAATTTTGCACGCCCTGCATTTCTAATATAACTTCCTCATAGTTCGCACATCCTTACATGAAATTTTGCGTCTGTCCCTAATTAAGCCCACAAGCTTTTTAAAAATGAGTTAAGTCCATCTATCACATCACTATTCATAGTGAAACATCATGTTTGCACAGTTAACTATCACAATATTATATCAGTCAACAACAAATTTTCAAAATGACACATCAGTTTTGTCCTCAATTTGAAGACCAAGTAAAATAGGTTCAAAGTTATATTAATTTTTTTTTAAAAATATAAGATCTCAAAAAATCAATAAACTAAAAAAATACTGCAGGTGAAAAAACTATACATCCAAATGCAAAGTGAAACGAAGGGAATATTTGAAAGACGAGAGAAAACAGACATGGGAAATAAAATCCCGTTGGTATACTACCTTCTTGTCCATCACGGCAGGTTTTGTCGTTGTAAATAAATGTCTTCAGATACCCCACCCACTTCCTTATTAAAGATTGGCCAACGCTCCCCGCTTCTTGCATTAAGGTTTTATTTGTGGTTGAGATGGTAAAATCAAAGTTTGGGACAAACCAATATTTGAAAAACTAGTTTGAGAAGCTAAAAAAATTAATTTTTGCAAACCAAGGTTTGAGAAACTAGTTTGGGGGGCAAACTAAGGCTTCCAACGAAGAATAAGCTCTTAAGCAGTGACGGAGGTATGTGCCCCTCTCCATCCAAAAGATTTTTTTTTCAACTTTGTCCTTTTATATAATTTTTTTTTATAAATTTGTCCCCACTTTCAAACATTTATATTTTTTTCCCCAATTTTAAATTTTGGCTTCGTCCCTGCACTTAAGAATGGGGATTGCCATTGATGCTTATTGCATTTTTTGTGAGGCTACTGATGAGTCGCGCAACCATTTATTTACTACTACAATTTTGCTCGTGAGGTATGGATGGTCATTCTATCCATCTGTGGATTGCATAGGAGTATTGTCGTTTGGGAGGAGGAGATTGCTTGGGGCATTGGTTTCATGAAGGGAAAGTCTTTCTTGACGTACATCTTTAAGTTTTCCTTGTGTGCTGATATCTATTTCATCTGGAAAGAGAGGAGCATGAGGCAATTTTCAAATGGATCACGTCCAGTAGCTAATATTCTTAGCTTAATTAAAGAGGTTATTAGGAATAAGCTTTCATATAGAGGTGTAGATAGATATAACTTTGTTCATTCTTCACTTTGTATAGCTTAGGGCATTTATAGGGTATTTGTGTATGCTCGTGTTTTTATTTAGGGCATGTTTTTGAGTATGCCTTGAATTGATGTAATATAATAAAATACACAATTCATTTCAAAAAACAAAATAAAATGTTAACTATTGCAATGATGTTTTAGGTTTTAAAAGAATTAATAAATGTAACACATGCATTAAATATAAAAGAACCATACCTATCACAACCGGTGACGGAATTAATAACCATACTATTAATCTAGTTGCATTGAGTACAGTGCTTCAATGGCAAATGAACTCATCATTGTAAAAACAGAAAAAATGGTAAAAATGGTGCATTCTTTCTTCAAACAGAAAGGAATGTTTAACCTAGGGTTTGTGTGTAATTTACTCACCCATATGAACTAGGATGCAGTAGCATGAAGCAAGTGTCGTATGTAGACGAAGGATCCTGTTTATCAGCAAATACATATAATTAGCTCGAGCCAAGTCCACTAATGGGATCACTCTTTAGAAAATAAAGAAGTTCATGAATTTATGCTAAAAGGGATTAGGAGTTTATGAGTATTATGATGTCAACTCCAGCTGTTCTTTGGTTTTCTAGGACGAAAAACCTTGTAAATCAGAAGAAGAGATGAAAAAGCACTAGGATATTGGCACGGCTCAATCAAAGCACAGCAAGCAATGCGAAACTATACGTAAAAACTCTTTTTTAAGCCGCTTTGTCTGAGTGAACCGAGCCAACATCGCAGTGACTGTTTCAACCATATTGGAGAATGACATGCAGATGCAGTTCATTTAGGTTAAAACCAAACAAACTATGAATTTGCTTTATTCCAAAGAAGTAGCTAGCTAGCCCTAGCAGTGATTTCAAAGAAGAAGAGAGGGAAGAATAAGAGAAGTGCTGTGAGAAGAAACGGGAATTTGTTGGATCTAATTTAAGGACATAAAACAAGGGAGTGTTGCAGTGAATGCATTAAAAATCCTCGACTACCAAAAGCCATATCGAGGACCAGAGCATTTAATAACAACCCATCCCCCTAATATTCCCTCCCTCTCTCAAAATACTAAAGTTGCTGGCTGCCCATGTCCATTGTCCATGTAATGGAATGGCCTTTGAATCCTTTTTCTCATGGTTGCACTAACAAGCCAGAGTATCAGAAGCCACAGACTGCAAACACTGAAGCGTAATTAATAAGAGGAATCGACCCCTAAGTTCATAACTATGCATCTCCAACCCTCCCAACTGCTGCACCTTAATTGCTATTTGTAGAATCTCATCAGGTTAACGATTCAAATTTTGTCCCTGGGTTTCCTACCATTTATTTCACTGGCGTAGAGTTGGTGAACTTCAGTCACAGTCCTCAGACTCTCCCTCCTTAGAATCTCTAGGGAACAGTCAACTGAGAAGGACGTTCAAGCTTTGGGCTTGTTTCATGTAGGAAAAAAACCATGCTTATGACTTAATTGCAATGAAATGATTTAATTATTTTAATCAAATTTTTAATATATTTAATCAAAATAACAGAAATTTATAATTTTTGCTCGCCCTAATTTTATGGCCATCCATTGAGAAGAGGTTTTTCCTCTTTTTATTTACAAAGTGGTTATAATCTCAGACATAGTTCACCAAAATCAATGCCAGTAGACCGGTAGTTTGTTGGCTACTACGTTAATGATTTTCTGGTGCATTCAATAACTAATGTTAACTTAGGATTCATTATGCAGTAATTGTAAGCCTGATTATTGTTAATTAGACAGTATCAGTCCTTAATATTTTGAAGTGGGACAGGCCTACTGGGCCTGTGAATATTAGGCTAAATAGCAGCGCAAATGTACAGAATAGAAGATGGCTGCTATCATATACTGTCTGGGCCTGGAAACTATGAAGCCGGAGTGCTCTCTCTGGAACGAAAAAGGAGTCTACGTCAATGATTTACTCTATTTTAGAGTAAGTGGTTAAATTTTTTAGTTAGCATTATTTTTCTTTTTCTTAAGTTGTGAATTCAAAATTTATTAGGAGTAAATTTTTCTTTTCTTCTCTTAAATAAAAACTGTTAAAAAAAAGACTACAATCCATAAAACACAAAAAAGGCATTGCTTGGAACCGGCTAGCGTTGCGAACATAAACTATAGCGATAAAGATTTATCGACAATCTGACGTTATTATCGCAATTACATCGCGGTTTATTTTGGTGATCGTAGACGTGTACTAATATTCAATTCGAGAATTAAAAATAAAAATAAAATATAATAAACGTCGTCCGAAAATTTGAGGTTAAATTCAATCCTAGTAAAGAAAAAATAGGATAAAAGTAAACAAAAAACATGTGACAATAACAAACAAAATCATCCATCATTTTTATATAAAAATAAAAAAAATCAATTAAATAAAAATAATATAAATCAAGAAAGAAATAAAAAGGAAGGGACGGAAAAATTTTAAAAAAAAATCAACAGTTGGTAATCAACCTAAAATTAATTTCCTCGATGATAGAAGAATGTAAAACCAAATGAGAAATGGCATAAAAAGGAGAGCGGTTATTTATTACTATACTATATTCGTTAAGTACTGGTAGATAACTCAGGCATCAAGTAATAATAAATAATTAACAGAAGTTAAAATCGGATGATCATATTCATATCTCTTTGTGGGTATTTAAATTGTTAGATTGCTGAGCAAATATATTTAGTCGATTAGTTAAATTATTTATTTTTGTTATTTTATTTTTTTAAGTTACTCTCTCTGTTTCATTCAATATGTCCATTTTGTGTTTTAAAATTGTCACACTTAAAATGTCTTATTGAAAAAATCAACAACTTTTAAAAGACATATTTCCCTTTATATCTTTTTTAATTTCCCAACAAAATAAAATTTAACTTTTCAATAATAAAGTTGTCGTTTCAATTATTTTACATCATCTTTCTTACACAAATTTTTTCTTCCTAAAACTACGTAAAAAATCAACAATATATATTTTAAATAAGACGGAAGAGTATAAATTTTAGACTCATTATGAATATTTTTTTTCTTCTTAAAGTCCATTTTTCCTTGCATCTAAATAGGATTAAATAATATTCGTAAAAGAAATGGTTGGAGTGCTGAAGATTTCTAAAGTTTCTTTAATAAAATACTATCAAATTGTACGGCCCAAAGATTATATGCTGCAAATTGCATCATTCTCATTGTAGTTCTCATAGTGCTACTAAAATGATAAAATCGATACTCTCTCTCTATATAAGTTTAAAATAATATATTTTTTATTATTTAATGTGATTTTATAATAATATCTATTTATTTTTTAATTCTTTTAGTAAACTACATGACATACTACTCAACTATGACCGTTGACTTGAAAATGCCACTAAACTTTAAAAAAGTTCAAAATTAACACTGAACTTTAGTTTGTGACTCGAAAATAGCACTCCGCTATTAACTCTTATCACCCTCGTTAAGTCAAAACGACGTCGTTTTGGTGCGGTTGTTTTGAAGCCTAATTTAGCCCAAAACGACGTCGTTTTGACTTAGGAAAAAATATTAAAACCATGTGCTTGGAGGGGTCTGATTCCAAGACCTTCAAATAGAAAGGTTAAACCTTAACCACTAAACCGACTTAAAATTATATAATATTTTACAACAAATATTATATATTTCAAACTACTTGAGATTGATTCAAATTATTTTATAAAATAAATAATGCTATAAATAATATTAATATATAAATAATATAAAATATTATTTGTATATATATATCAATATATAAAGAAAAGTGTATTGTTTTTATTTTTATATAATATTTATAATATGAATTTATTATTTTTAAAAAAACTTCAAAATATTTATAAAAATAATATATTTTTATTATAAATAATATATAAAAACTCTGAACCCTAAATTTAAAACCTTAAACTACAGAGCCCAAACCTCAAACCATAAACCTTAGGGTTTGACTTTATGGTTTGAGGTTTGGGGTTTATAGTTTTTATATATTATTTATAATATAAATATATTATTTTAATGAATATTTTTAAAAAAATAATATGTTTATATTAGAAATAATATAAAAAACCATAAAAATAATATACTTTTATCGATATATATGTAAATAATATATTTTATATTATTTATATATTAATATTATTTATAGTATTATTTTTTTCATAAAATAATTTGGTTGAACCAAATGGATAAGTTTATATAATTTAAATAAAATATATTATTTTTATATTTTTTATATTATTTATAATGTAAATATATTGTTTTTAAAAAACTCAAAATATTCATAACATTGATATATAAAGGCTTAAGGGTCATTTTTGTCCCTGTAGTAGTCTCAATTTATCAATTTTGTCCCTATGATATTTTCGCATCAATTTAGCCCTTGAAGTAGTTGATTTGCATCACCTTTTGCCCCTTAACTGACGGAAACCAACGTTGACTGTTACGGTGCTGACATGGCAATCCACATATGAAGATGATGTGGTAGAGGGGCAAAATCGATTTTTCAAGTGAGTTCAAGGATAAAATTGATGTTTTGGTTGTGTACGATGACAAATTTGATTTTTAGGCAAAAAATATGAGTAAAATACTAAAATATTAAAATAACATGAAAATTAATAAAAATATTTAAAAATATTTTATTAATATATGAATAAAAGTAAAATAAGTATAAATATCTAAATATAAGTAAAAATTATAAAATTAAAATATCATAAGCTAATAAATTATAAATTATTTAATAATTAAAATTTGAAATATTTATAAAATATTAAAAAATATAAAAACCTTCATCAAAAAATTTGGACGATTTTGGGTTTTTTTTTTCTCTTCAAAGAATGTAAGGAAGAAATAATCTTAAAATAGGGTTAATGTGACTCTCTCAACCGAACAAAAATCCTCTACCTTTTTGGTGCCCCTATCTCTCAAAACTAAAAAAAAATTAAACTCTATACTCTAAGTCTAATTTCCAAATCACAAACCTTAAACCCTAAAATTTAAACCTTTTACTTGATTAAAATTATACACATACTTTTATAATTCATAGTCACTTTATATTGATAAAATTTTTAATTAGGGTTTAGGATTTAAGGTTTGCAATTTAGAGTTTTAGATTTTTAGGGTTTGAAATTTAGAAATTAGGATTAGACTATAGAATTTATTTTCAAGCTTTAATTTTTGAATCATTTATAATTTAATAGCTTCTAATATTTGAACTATATAATATTTACTAATTTTATTTTTTAAAAATTTTTTGTTATTTTTTAGCCATATATAATAAAAACATTTTTAAATGTTTTTTTAATTTTTATATTATTTTAGTATTTTAATATTTTCTTAAATTCGTATTTTTACCTAAAAATCAATTTTGCCCTCGTACTCAACCAATAATCAATTTTGCCCCCAAACAAGGTCAGAAAATTAATTTTCCCCCTCTTCCACGCCATTTTCACACATGGACTATCACGTCATCACGCGTGGACTGCTACATCAGCACCATTGACAGCCATATCAGCATCGTTGACCTCCACGTCAACACTATAACGGTCAATGTTGACTTCCGTCAGTCAATGGGCGAACAGTGATGCAATTAGACTACTTCAGGGGTTAAATTGATGCGAAAATACCATAAGGGCGAAATCGATAAATTGAGACTACTACAGAGGTAAAAAAAACGACACTTAAGCCATATATAAAAAACCCTTAAACCCTAAATTATAAACTCTAAAGTTTAGGGTTTAACTTTGATGGTTAAGGGTTTGTGGGTTAACAATTTAAGGTTTAAGGTTTTATATTATTAATAATATAAATATATTATTTTTTAGAATATTTTAGGGTGATTCAGGTGATTCGAATTGGCCCATGTCTCGGCTATATCCATGGTAGATGATTCAGGTGATTGGAATTAGCCCATGTTTCAGCATATGTTGCCGATGTTTGTACTGTTGCGCATTGTCGCAATCAAGCCACCCATGGTGGAAGTGGAGAGGGATAAAGTGGGATGGAGCGTCGGTGTGCTGAACCGTTTCTCGGTGAGATCATCTTATGCTATACGTGCGGCTACCTATACGAGTGGTGCCGATAATGTGTAGAAAGTGATCCAAAAACATCGAGGGTGCAACGGATTTGTATTTTCTTGTGGCTTGTATGTTTGAATCGTATTATGACTAATGTCGAGCGAGGGCGTCGTCATTTAACTATGGATACTCTTTGTCCGATTTGTCGTACTGTGCCGAAAGATGTGGATCATATTCTTCGAAATTGTACGTCTACAACAGCGGTGTGGTGTTCTTTTGTTAAACAATACAAAATCGATAAATTTTTTGGGTTGAATACACGAGATTGGATTGTTGCGAACCTCACGAAGCGAGATTATTTTTGTGAGTAATGAATCGGATTGGGACATCCTTTTTGGTGCACTTATGTGGTATTTTTGGAAGGCTCGCAATGCGATTGTTTTTAACAATCTGATTGGGGGAAGTGAGTCAGTGGTATAAATGAGCCGACGTATGCTAGTAGTGGCTTTAAGAGCGGGGACTGTGCAACGTAGTGTTGCTGATACGTTATCGTCCTTACAATGGGGTTTGGAAATTTGGCATCCACCAGAGCAAGGGTGGGTGAAATTGAATACGGATGGGGCTTGGTATACAGTTTCAGGAGTTGCTTCGTATGAAGGGGTCCTTCGTGATCATACGGGAAAATTGGATTTTTGGATTTTCAAAGTTCATAGGGATTTGTTCAGTTCTTGATGCCGAGTTATGGGGTGCGCTCATTGGTTTAGAGAGTACGTGGTCCATGGGGTATCGACAGGTGATATTAGAGATTGATAGCCTGGAAGCTTTGCGAGTGCTACAATGTGATTTACCGATTCAGTGAGAGCCTTGTTATTATTGCATCTACAAAAGTTGCGAGATCGAGGATAGACCGTTCGAATACAACATGTGTGCCGTATAGGAAACAAGGTGGCGGATGGCCTTGCAAAAGAGGCGAGATCTAGTAGCTTTGATGTATTTTATTATCTGGTACTTCCGCCGACGATTGTGAGGGCTCTTTCGGAGGATGTAGTTGATTAGCTTTATGGACTTTGATTGTATTGAATCTTATTATTCTTACATGCACTCATTTTTTTCATTTAGGGTTTATGAATGTTTTTTAACGAGGCAAATAATCCCCATTTCCCCTAAAAATATATATTTATATTACTAATATATAAAAATAAGAAATAATACATTTTTATATTTTTATATATTAATATCATTTATAGTATTATTTATTTATAAAATAATTTGAATTAATCTCAAGTAGTTTAAGATATATAATAGCTTTGGTAAAATATTATATAATATCATGTTGGTTTAGTGGATAAGGCTTAGCCTTTATATTTGAAGGTCATGGATTTAAACCCTCTAAGTGCATGTTTTAATATTTTTTTCTCCAGCAAAACGAAGACGTTTGGGCTAAATTAGGCTTCAAAACAGTCGCACCAAAACGACGTCATTTTGACTTAACATGGGTGTTAATAGTTAACGGCAAAATGGTATTTTCGAGTCACAAACTAAAATTCAGTGTTAGTTTTAAACTTTTTTAAAGTTCGATAGTATGTTTAAATCAACAGCCATAATTGAGTGGTATATATTGTAGTTTACCCTATTTTTTATATTAGTCGAATACTACTTTAAATATTTATATGAATATTATTTTTAATTTGTTTTCCATTGTACGAAGCAATTGCCATGACATACTGCTTTAAAAAAAAGCCCAGGCCCAGGCCCAGGCTCAGGCTCTGAGCCTTTCGTACCCTGCCCTTGATTCCTTGATAGGTTGAGATGACACGTCACATTCTCTCCCTCTATCATTCCAAGTTGACTTTGTATATATTCCATTTTTATTAACGATCATTTTCAGTACTTTTTGGATAATTATTCTACCTGTTTAAATATAGGCTTAAATGAAAAATAAATGTTTAAAGTATACTATTTTAAATTTTAAGTGTTTAAAGTATTTTTTTTATATAAATAGGTGCATAAAATTTCAAAAGTTAAAATTTTAAGTGTTCGGCTGTTAAAAAAAATTAAAAAAACTGTTAACCAATACAAATTTGACACGTGTCGTTTTTTTTTGTTTTTTTTAATTATTTTTTTGTTTAATAATTTAAATTTTTACAAAAAAACTTGAAATTGGAAAATTTTCTAAAATAATCCCTAAATCCCCACTGCTGCCGCCGGCGGCACTACCCTTTTGGTCGCCGGACTCAGCCGACCATTTCCCCTCACCCCCGTCGCCGAAAACTGACAAACATTGTGCTAATCGAACGGTTATTTCACGTTCGACGTGAAGTGTTTGATTCGCACATCGTTGCCTGTTTCCGGCGACGGGGGTGAAGGAAAATGGTCGGCTGGGTCCGGCGACCAAAAGGGTAGGGCCGGTGTCGGCGGCCGACGGCAGCAGGGGTGAGGATTTAGGGATTTTTAGGGATTTAGGGACTGATTTGAATATTTTTATAAATTTCGAGTTTTTTATAAAAAAATAAATTTTATTTTTTAAAAGAAATAATTAAAAAATCAATATTTTATGCCACGTGTCGCGTTTTAAATGGATAACGGTTTTTTTAACAGTCGGGCACTTAAAATTCTAACTTTTGAAACTTTAGGCACCTATTTTTATAAAAAATACTTTAGGCACCTGAAGTTCAAAAATAGTATATTTTAGGCACTTATTTTTCATTTAAGCCTTAAATATACTATTCCCACGAAAATTATTTCTTATTAGTTTTCTAAAAGTTAAAATTTTAACTATAATTATATTATATATTTTAAATAATTAAATTTTATAAAGTATATATTTAAAAATTACTTGACTAGAGATTTTTAAATAAATAAATATTTTCATATTTTTATTAATAATTAATTAAAATTAATTATTAGTCAAAGTTAAAAAAAATTAACCAACAAAAAATTAATAAACGATAATCTTTTATAGACAGAAGGATATGTTTTTTTATATTATTTTAATATTTGAAATTTAAGTTTTATATTTTAATGATATAATATCAAGTACTTACATTATTTTTATTTGTAAACTATATTTTAAATTTATAACTTAATTCTACCGTTAATAATGAACCTGATAAATATAAAAAATGTAAATTAACTTTATAAAAACTATAAATATATATGACAAAAAATATTTTTCATTTTTTATAGATATTAGATCAATAATTAACGGTACAATTAAATAGAAATGAGAGACTCAATGTCACAAAGTTAAATTGTAGTAATTAAATTTTAAATTTTTAATATTCTACACGACCTTAACACATTTAAACCAATTTACATATTAAAAAGCATATATTTGTTCATTGTAAATAAATAAGATAATATAATTCCATGCATTAGAAATAAATCCATTAATATAATATATTGATAATATTATAATAAAACCAAGGAGAATATTCATCTTAGACTTTTTTTAAATCAGGGAAGAGATTAGAGAAAGATTCCATTGAGATGAAGTAGATAAGGTAGTGGAATGGGACTAGAAGAATATAAATCTTAATGGTTTGGGTCCACATCCAAGCACATTCAGGGTATGATAAGGACATACATATAATAATAATAATAATAATAATAATAATAATAAAGGAAATGAAATGACGTATACTTGTTATTATTAGCAAGTTTAATAATCGGAGGGGGCGGGGTGATATAAGCAAAGCAATAGCATCGTTATAATCCATGTAGATTTGTGCTGGTGCGCAACGCATTATGCCACACTGCTTCAAACGTTGTTTTCCTTTCTTTTTGTTTTGGGTAAACTATACGGTCACCTAACCATATTTTTTTATTTTAGTTATCTAACTAATTTTTTCATTAAAATCGTCACTAACATTTCGCTTCGTTATCATTTTGGTTACCGGAGATGATGATATGTTATGGGATAATAACACTTTTAATCATAAAAATTTGTACATTATGTTAATTAGGTCATAATTCAAAATAACTCATCAAATATATGTGTCAAACCCGAATAAAGTGATGTACCCATGTAAGTCTAAATTCTAGTCAAACATACAATTATTGCTAATTTGGGTGTGCTAGAAACGAAACGTTAACGAAAATGAGAAAGAAAAAAAAAAGAGAAGTGTGGTTGCAAAAGAAGAAGAAAAAAATGAAAATTTTGGGTTTGACCCATATATTTGACAAGTTATTTTGAATTATGACCTAATTAATAGAATGTATAAGTTTTAAGACTAAAAGTGTTATTATCTCATAACACGTCACT